>QVIK01000423.1:0-44952 GCA_003957845.1 Oidium heveae
CAGAGCATTTGAGGTAATACTCAGGATCCGAGCTACGCTATCTTCACGTGACATAGCTTGGCATATCAAATCTAGCTCGACCATCACAACAATATCAATAATAATAATCAGAACAAAACAACAACAAGACGCCAAAATCGAAAACATCAAAATGGGCAATTCTAGCGCGTCTAATACATTGATAATTGATCCATTTAAAGATGCTAGTATCAAAGGTACTGGAAACACGTCGCAACGTGGCGGTGGTATCGACAAAGCAATTCTGGATGCAATTGATAGATTTAAGCAGGCAATCAAAAAAGCTGATATTACTCCCAGAGCCCATAAAAAACTATTGGAAGAAGTCTTTGAAGTTATTGAAAGACTCTGGAAACTGACAGTCCACTCCAACTTCAGCCACGCAGAGAAAATCCCTACAATGAACAAAAAACTGCAGGAAACCCAGTCTATTATAGTGACTATCTCCCACCATAAAGGGTTAGTCTGGACGCAGGGACAATCTTGGGCCAAAGTAGCAAGCAAGCCGAAAGCGCCAGACACCATTATCAGGATTCAAGACGAAGAGGAGAGTAAAACGAATGCTAAGCCCTCCAGTGAAGAACTGATGATGAAGTTGGACACCAAAGAAGTAATAGGAGCAAAGCAGATGACTAATAGGCAGGTGAGAGTCTACTTTGCTGGTCAAGATGCCAAAGAAATGATGTAGGCACATAGTGGATGGACGACGAAGCTAGCTCCAACGGCTCAGATAGCTAGCAAGTCATGCCAACTACTTGCACACGAAATGCCTCCTCACCTGACCCAATTAATGAGATACACATCAAAGAGCTAGAGCAGGCGAACAGACTATACTTGCAAGGCATAAAATTACAAAGAGCTGCATGGCTTAAAAATACGCCATTACCGAGAAAACCCGCCGGGTCACTAATCCTGTGGTTTCAACAAGCTGAACACGCAGATAGAGCCATCAACAAGGGCATGATGTGGCGCTTCGAACTCAAAGCAACAGAGCTATTTTGCTCTAGGTTCTGTGCTCAGCAGTGCTTCAAAAGCCAAAGATACGGACATATTGCTAAATATGTACAGCCGAAGCTAGATGCGGGAAATGCACAGGAGAGCATATCACCAGAGAATGTTCAGGTAAACAAGAGGCCAGATATAACAACTGTAGGAAATAACAAGCATCTATGTTAGCAAGCAGCTGGCCACAGACCAATTGCGAACCGAGAAAGCCCCAGAAGAAGCAGAGGACGACATTACAAAAAGCAGTCTCCAAATAGAGCTCAGCCGCATGAGAATACACAGTATATATAAGATCACACAAAAGACAGTGATTAAAATGGCAGCATACCAGGAATAGGAGGATTCTTGGCCAAAAACAAGCCAAATCCAACACTTTAGATATCGTGTAGCAGCGGATCCCAAAATCTGGAAAGTATCTAACATATTTGTTAGGGTGTCACGATACAGGAGAATATTTGGAGACAGAGCTACTAGTTTCAGTGTACTTGTGTGATTCAAAACTATCTAAAGAGTAAACGATATTCTACGAAGGTTTGTATAGATAACTACAAGGTCTATGCTTTAGGCATAGACTAAAACTATATAAATAGTAAGCAGTAAACAGTTCAGGTTCCTTAGGCAACGAGAAGTGGTAAGGGGATGTATGCATGATGCATAGGCCACACCACGCTGTGCCGTGACATAGGGGAAGAACAGGGAAGAATTTTTTAAGCGTTTGAGATACACCAAATAAGTTACACCGAATCCTGACGAGGGTCCAAAGCAGCATAACTATGCAAATAAGAAGCGAACATATTGGGTTCATTTCTTATTTGTTCCGACGAAGAGTGCCTGGAGTAGATACACCAAGCCGCCCATACGGATACCCGTTTCAAAATGTCAAACATATGATCATAGCCCGCCCTCGATGGTCGAAAGGAAGAGGAGATGGGTGGAGGAGAGCAAAAGTAAGATACTTTCCAGAAATGATGAATAGACCCGAAGATATAGCTTGGATTACCCAGTGGATCCTAAAAGAAGGATGGCTTGGATAGTTTCGGCTGTTAAGGCACGGTGGAGCTACGATAGCTGCCAGAGAACCAAGCCGGTAAAAGGGAGAAGGCTGATATGAAAAAGAGAGGGAGGACCTAACACATGGGCCGATAGTATCAGTACACTTCCTATAGATAAACACTAAAAAAATAAGATTGAATAGGGTAGTTAGAGAAGGTTTTCACCCTAAAGGTTTCCCTCTCATGTAAAATAGAAACAGACAGATACCTGTATGGCCTATTAAGGCATTAAATCAGGATAGTGAATAATAATGAATAATATTAACCAGAAATTTAATATTACATCCAACCCGTGACGAGTTCTCCGTGCTCATGAAAGTTAATGTCCTATATGTAACTGAAGTACTGATCTATCGTTTTTTTTGACATGAAATTTAAGTACACGTGTATTTTGGAGAGTGTTATACCAGCTCTCCATATATTAAAAAGTTACATATTAACTTTACTCAAATGTAAAGAAAGCACAAAAAGTATTGGGTTCTCATGTAGATGACAGGAAAAATTGGGTCGAAAAGCTTGTGAGTATCAAGTGTTATAAAAATCACTTCCAACGAAGTGCTTATCCAATCATTTTCAGGATGCAATTGGATAAAACAAAAATTGTTAACATCGTAAAATGTTTGAATGGACTTTATATCTACGTCAGAGTGAAGCTACTTTACTTTTAGATTTCTTCATAAAGAAACATCATGTTCATACCTCGTGAATCTGTAAGTCTTACCAAATTTTGAAGGAATCCAAGTTGGTATATTAGAACTCAATTGATTGAACAACTATACTAAGAAATCTATTCTATGCTAACAGCGACAGCTACTTATACGCAGTCTTCGACTCAAATCATACACCAAATCTCATCTTAACTTGTTGCTCATCATATACTTTCAGATTCATTTATCCTTTCGTAATGTTCGCTCTCGTCAATATTTGGAGACACTAATGTTAACCATTGGCAATATATTGACGTTGATCTATTTGATTAAATCTGGTGTTAACAGTTGAGTGTCAGTTTAATTCTAATCAACTTATAATACCATTTTATCTGAGCCCACATTTTAACATTATTCAATACAGCCTGGGATAGCGACTCCAAGATGTTAAATTATTATTTATATGGCAAAAATATAAAATTGAGGAGTTTGGGGTGTTGTAATACTATATCGTCAAGTGACTAGATTTGCAGATAGATTCTATATTGTTAAGGCAATGTTTCTCTTACCTATTTTTTGAAGTCAAACTTGTACAGAATAATCCAAACTACGGTACATGGTTGCAGGATATCTGTTACTGGCCCAAGTCTTTGGCATTGTTCTAATTCTTTCGTTCCATTTATTTTCCTCAAGAGTTAAATTAGGCACATTACTGTCGTCAAAGTTTTAGAGCCACCTGCTGTTGAAATTATCCCCCTACTCTCTAACGAGGTGTTTAATTTCATTTAGCAACGATAAGATATTTCGCGAATGCTCATATGGATCTTCAATACCTAAGTCATCTGAATCTTCGTCATCGAGCTCCTCTACTTCTACCTTTTCTGATTCTTCAAGCTCATCATCAGTCTTATCAGTGTCAGATTCATCTTAACTTATTGAAGGAGTTCTATCTGTTGTAGTTCTAAGCTGCGGACGAAGAACAAGCTGAGGTTCCTCCCAAAAAGGAGTACACCTTCTCCGACGGACTTCGGAGAAAAACTTACCGGGTTCCGGCATCTTTTCAAAGCAGCAGATAATATGTTTACAGAGTAAGAAACGACTAAGTAAAAATACTTTACACGCACATGTCCACTTTGAAGGATCCGTGTAGTTACTTAATAAACTCTGAGGATTAACCTCGCAGCTTTGTAACCGCTTCCACTCCCGCTTAAATGGTTTCCTCCAGGCAGCGGTGGCATTTCTGTGGTCCTTGTTCATAATTGCCAACATCCTTTATTATATCAAAGGCACAATTCGTGACATTAAGACTCAAGTAACCAGACCAACTCGGGGACAGTTGAATTTATGAGAATAATTGTGCTTGATTCTTCGGTAGTAAGACTCACTTATCACAGTGGTTTTTAAAGCAGAGAGACTATCGGGATCAGTGAAGCGGGCCCATAGCTCCCACTACTTAGGGGAGTACCAGTTGACGTAAAGGTAGGCCCAGAGACGCTAGTAATTTCGTGAGTAACACCAGGTGTAAACCTCGTTGGTGCAATCAAGATGAATTTGCTTTGAAGAGCGAGTTGTCCCGTTCTTGTCGGAGATCAACGTATGCATATTGTAGTGCCGGCTGAACATTTGCAAGATAGTATCCCGCTCGACTACATTGACAGTCTCAAGTCTATCATGCTCGTCAATTTTAGCGGCCGAGGAAGGACATTGACATCGACAGTGACCATACTCATGATTTTTAGGATGACACGTAGTAAGCGAACTCCATCATATTTCAATGGGTGGTACAAGTTCTTGAGTTTTCTGAGGGTGATAGTGTTTTTAAGTGGAAGTCTTTCCCGTGCTCTGGAGTTTCATTCTGGTTTGTCTATTGGCGAGCCAAAAACAAGGTTACACCGTTATCTTTAGCCAAACTTTATGAATAGCTAAGATCTCCGCCCTGTCCTTATCACAGCCAATCCAAAAAAAAACTTGGATTAAAGCCCGAATCTTTGAGAGGTCTGAGGAACAGTTCGAGAAAAGTAGTTGATGATCCGGGAGTAGCAGGAGTAGACAATGCTTTAGAGCCGTTGCAACCGTAGGAAAGGTCGCATAAAGAAATTCCTATGCCATTCTATTCTGCTAGAAGAGTAGATATACCCATGCCTAAATTGTAGTTGATACTCGTGATGCTCAATCAAGATTTTTAGTATGCGTTACCGTAGTTATTTGCTCCAAATATTACATCTATAAAAAGCTCTTGGGTTTAGACACAAGAGCTGTTATAGTTCCACGAATATATAGCGCTTTAGCACGTAAATTTCCAGCTATATAGGTCTCATACCAATTTGAATCGTTATGTTGGTCAATTAACCTTGACATGGACAAAAATTGGTCTGGATCCCATCGCCAGACGCTGGAATTTGCCCGTTGCCATTGATAATAAACTTGATGCTGAGCGACAATCTCTGCACCAGGGATGCCGGACGTCTTGAGGTCGCGATACAGCTCGGCAGGAGTCTAAGTCATGAAGTGCAAGTCGACGAACCCTGAGGCCTCTTTTGACAACCGAACATCAGCATATGGTGTGTGGTAACTATACTGTAGTTCAAGAGATAACCGGCTATCTGACAGATTTAAGTTTATTGCCAATTTGCTTTTGCAATCATAATTATCATCTGGTGTCCAAATTCAAATTTCTTGTAGTGTCTCAAATAGCGGAACCTGTGACCACCTGCCGCTCAAATAAGCTCAGTTAACATATTTATAGCTTCATCAGATACATCGAGCAAAATTCCAAAATTGACTGACAATTGGTCGGGGTCAAAATTGTAAAAAATGCCAAGTCTTCTACTTTGACCCTATACAGAGTATAAATTAGAGCAGATTTGCGATAAAACAAAGAAGGCCTATTGATTGGCTCCATCTATTGATTTCATGTGTGAAGCTATCCCATTCATCAAGCTTAGGTAAAGAACGTTTTTGGAAGTGCTTTGCGCATGTCTTGTATGACTTTTCCAGTTTTATTGGTTGAATAGTCACTGGGTTGTCCGTAGTATTTGCAAGTTGAGCAAAAAACTTTGGATGGGAACTATATATTGTTTTATATTGAGTAAAATTAAATGAATAAATATTGGGAGAATAAGTATGGATTGAAGTTGGAAGCGTGAATACGGTATTGCTGCGTGTAGAACAATATAAGAACCAGTAAGGACGATGTACTAGCTAGGCAATGAAAAAGGCGACGATGGATATTGACAATTAGCTGTAAAGTAAAATCGTCATACAAACTATCCTTGCCAAAACTTTATATGGGAGTAATCCATGCCTAATTAGAGTTAGTGGATCCGCTAACATCCCCTGTGTCTACCCCACCGTACCAAAGCTACCCTAATGATACATTCGATAGGTTGCGTCCTGAAATCAGGTTAACTAAGACGAGATACAAGCGTTCCTAAGGGGGGTTAATGACTCTAGTTGAGAAGAGTCTTGTTTCCAATACATCCAGAACTTATCCTGCCGTAGAAGCTTTTTTGGAGCAAATAGAATCTTAACCACCTTCGATCATTAAGTTGTTCTTATTCCTCAACTCAAATTATGACCACTAGCCAGTATTTCGAAGATAGGCTACATCAAGCCATTTCTAGATAGCAGTTACTTGGCTATACTAAAATACAAATCATTAACCACTAATCAAGTCAATACATTACTTTCGAAATTTACATAATAGCACTCGTAGTAACAGCCGGATATTTGCTGACATTATCGTGCCAGCGGACTGTTCATAGAAAATGCCAATAATTGCGGAATGATCTATAAAGAAAGGGGGTATCTTGGATAGACGTTAGATAACATGGTGAGGATAATAATTCGTGGTCGTTGAGTATCCACGGTTTTGCGTTTGTCCAATAGGATGTCATGTATTTCACTACCACATCAACTACTCTTAAAATATGAATAGTATTGCAACAAGTTCTGGTTAGCTGTAGATTTTTACAATACTACCATGGCGAAAATAAAGAATTTGTCTGTATTCAAGGCATATTAGTATAGCCAAATTTTTTTAAAAAATTCTAATCTTGCTCAAAAATAAGAGTCATACAAAGCCTGATGATTTGTTATTCAAAACATTCATATCAAATATAAGACTTCAGATTTCAATTTTCAAATTTTCTAGAGGAATTTTTTTTGGTCTACGGCTTTTCAGGGCAAGTAACAAGTTCTTTGGCCAATCTTCTGTCGGAACTTGGGTTGAGAACTCTTCAATATGATGTTCCCAACAACCATCATGAAAAAGATTTGGACTTTTGTTACAGAAAGTCTTAGAGCTTCGCTGGGATTTAGGCCAAATATTAGTTTGAGCACCGTATGACTCATCCAGAAAGTTGTCAATTAAAAGTTCACTAATCTTCTTCTTCACCGTATTGAAATTTTCACCTTTCTTTAGGAAAATAGCCAAGAGAAGCTCCATACCTTCATTCTTAAGAAACTGATCCCGAAAATTACTACTCTTTAAGAGCCTACTTAGAGCGGTAATCTTAATTTTTAAAGTCTGGGTATCTTGTTTTTGATCTAATTTGTTTCGAAAAATACTGATAATATTTTCTTTTTCTGTTTTCTTATTCGCTGAGTTCGGAGCACAAGAAGGATAAATAATGTTTTTCTCAACGTTATTTATTTCTTTTATTGCGGCTGGATTGTTTTGAAAAGCCGAGCCAAGTATCGAAGCAGCTGTACGTTCTCGATTGATTTCTTCCTTAGGTGTGTCTTCAAGTGCTAGACCTAGCGTTAGACAAACTAGTAACTCAAGAATAGAGTCTTCTCGAGCAATTTCTCGTCCGTAATAAATATCGTGTGCAAGTTCTGATAGATCTTCTAATGCCTGATCAAATGATGGTCCTTTCGTTTTAAGCATAGCTATTGAGTTCTGGAATTTTTGTAATTCACTTAGAGAATGAGGTGGCTGGATTTTCTCCTGTGATGATGTGGAATCTTGGTATTGCAAGGGTTTCTGATGAGAAATTTCCTCATCAACTGTAATTAGAGCTGTTTCCAACGACAAAGGCTGGCCATCATATCGAGAAGTATCATCTTCTTCCACCATGGGAACGTTTAAACGCGCTTCTTTTTCCCCGGTGTAAATATTCATGCGTACATGGAGACCAGGAGGTAATTCCTGGCCCTCTCTTACTTTCTTGAACTTCAGTGTTGGTTCAAAAATTCGAGGATAGCAGTCTATTGAGTCGATTGATATACATGATGAATTCAAGCCTAGATGCGACTCTATCGAAGATAGTGCACTAGAGGTAACAAGTGAAGTAAGGCATAGGAAATAATAAGTCACACATAGCTGAACAAAATGCATCTTGCTAATTTAGAGTGAGTTATCTATTTCCGCTATAGAAAGACAGTTAGCAAGTAATTTTTAACTAAGGGCACTCAATTTGATCGGGCAACTATCATCGAAACATATAATTTCGTTTTTATGCTCTTACATATATTCTGATTAATCTTTTATTAATCTCCCTGAGATCATAAGCTTTAGTTCCACCTCGACTAGTTTTATCTTTTCCAGGTTTTTTCAAGCTTACAGGTAACCACTGTAAGAGCCAGCCTCTGTCTAGATTGCTAAGACATTACAATCCTTTTATTGGGCCAGAATCCAGTTGTTTGAAGATTTGTCGAATTAGTCTAGTGATAACTCTTTAAGGAGAGCAACAATGTAGCCTGATGAACGCTATTAGATGGTACATATATAGTAAGAATAGAGAGATTCAAAATCATTCTAAATATGTCTAATTACTCAAGCTGATAATGTGAAACGCATTGCGACTCGGCCATAATTAAGCAAGCCCCACTCATGTGAAATGCACTGACTAACTTTAGCCTAACCACTTAGAGCGGTACTAACCGTCTCCCTATGTATCCATGTCATTCCATAGTCACGTTACTATTGGTGACTAAGATATCTGTATATTTTGGTAATTATACGGATACCCCCCCGGGGTGCCGGCAAAGTCGAAATCTTCACCTTTACGCGGTACCGGTGTAAACGCCCCGTATGCTTTGCATATCTGGGATAGCCACGAAGATTCGCAAGGTCCTCCCCTTCAGGACCCCCATTCATCTCCGCGAGACTCAATCGTCTTCGTCTCTACAACACGTTCACTTCTGCACCTCTTTTCCACGAAGTCACCCACGATTGACCCAGGGAATGTCGAGAGAAGGGCTCAATATTTTCAAATCACAAACTTTAATGAAGGGAAGCTGTTGGTGCAAATGGTCAAGCGCTGGTTGGACTCTATAGGGGTGGTAGGTTAGATTCCTACGTGTCTTACTGGAGGGGGACTCGGCTACTCGTCGTAAAAGAGTACGGGTGGAATGGCTGAGGTTTTCCTGAGGAGTTTTTTCCCACTGGGTTTTCTTATCAGGTTTTCCCTCAGCCAGTGGCCTTTGGGTCATGTTGAATGCGTTCCTAACTATCTGTCTAGTACATATTTTCTTTCTTTTTTTCACAGGAATGGATCATTCGTGAAACATTCTCGGCACTTCAAATGTACTAGGTAAAGACACTCCAGGTTGGTGTGGCTGATACCTCAAATCCCCAAAGCGATCAGCTTTGGCGTCCTTTGCCCAATTTGGGATTTGCAAATACACTCTATGGTCACAATATAAATTGTAGGTTAGGTGGAGCCATTAGTAAGGTCTTAAACGAGATGATATTAGTCCAATAAATAATAATCTGCGATCAAAAAGAGTTTACCCCTCGTACTTATGAAATTTCTTGGCAGAAAATGTTTGGTGAATTTATCCGACAGAGAAATTGTAGGTGGGTCAATTCTTTTACTTTAAGCCTATTTCATACATGATCTGATGCATAAAACTTTATGCAATCATACCATCAAAATTTACAACTTGAAATAAAGTGAAAGATTTAAACAAAGATTTACAGATAGGATCAACAAAAGCAGATAAAAACTTTAGTCCTCGGTACTTTATCGGGCCACCATCAGCATCCATGATCGCCCTACATCCATCCAGCATAGTCTCATTGAGTTTGACAAAATATTCAGAGGGCACAGAGCCGCACGCTTCCTTCACAACCAGTCGAAGTGTATCTCGACATTGTTTTTTGCCGCTACCCAGACTTGGATACTTGAACTGAATGTAATCTTCCATGCTATCCCAAACAGCCTCTCTCGGATGAAGTTCTGGGGAGTTAGGAGGCCAAGGAATTGGAGTATTGACTCTCTCCCCCGCCTCTTCCATCGTCCTGGCTGCTGCGTGAAGAGGAGCGTTGCCCTGCATCACGGAGAGCCAGAGCCGCATAGAGACCATCCCATCAATAAGAGGTACTACTCTCTGACAGTATTTTTCAGAATCAATAGAGCCTCATTCTTTCTTCCAAAAGAGGTAGAGATCCTTTTCCAGACCTGCAAAACAACCCCAGAACATCCAGCCGATCCTACTTCTTATATCTACACCTACACAGTTGATATCGCATTCTTCACCAGTCAAAGGTAAAGTCTAAATCCAAGGATAAAATACATGTCATAGAGTAAAATATTCATCTCTTTAGAGATCTATTCTCTTGAATGCTCACGATTCTTCACCTAAGTTTCGTCGGTCCAAAGTATGGGCATCCAGTCCTCCACAGTCCAGTAAACGTGGGCTTCGGTCCATTTTTGGCGAACTCTCTTGATATGTTTGGATACCGGGGGTCTCTTGTGTGCAGGGTGGCGCTGATAACCTCTTTTCCGAAGCTCACCCTGAATAACTCTTTCACTGACACTTAAATGTCTAAGGTGACCAGCAGCGAAATCGAGATATGTCATTCTTTGATTTATTGGAGATGACATCACAAAATTGTCTATCTCGTCGACATCTTCAGGAAATAGAATTGGCAAACGACCTTTTCTTTTCTTTGGTGTGACGTTGCTGCAGCACAATGCGTAGCCAACTTGACGCAAATATAATTTTAACTGATCAGCAATTTCCTTATGAATTTTACCAGTATTACGAAGCCCGTGAATCTGATGGAATACATTGGTACTAATTCGTGTATGACCAGAATTTAAATGTACCGTTAGATCAATTCGCTCAGTGTATTGGAAACCCGAGGTTTTCCGCATTTTTGAAATTTCGAAGGTATGCTGATGCTTTCCTTGACGGCCTCGTCTCTCTATCGGTGATTGGTTCAAGAGATTCATCGGTCAAACCTTACTTCTGGTGATATATAGACTTTAGATGTCCAGTAGTAGGTCATACAGCGAAGCAGAGTAGTGATTTATACTTATATTATTTAAATGGTTAGACACTGTAAAATGCCGTGACGGTTTTTGAAGTGCCAATAAAGATGCATGTCCTTGATAACACACCCGCTTCTTACGTCGGACATGCCACTCTCAATCATGTGAGAACATGGCAGAACTAGAGTCTTTTTAATGCGGTTTTTAAAATGCGGTAAATATACCCTCTTTTTACGCGTCTCGATGGCTAGCTCGTACTGATTAAAAATTATTTTTTAGGAAATAGGGGCCACAAAAGCCTAAATACATCTAAATATATTTTCCAAAGAGAAAGGAAGTTTTTTGCTTCATCTAGCTCCAAAAGGTAGTCCGATCGTTGGCGACCACAAAGAGTTATGGATTTCCAAACTACTACATTTAGGTCGCTGATAAAGCTTCTTAGCGGGACCTTTAACGTATCATGACTACCTTTACTGCAAGAAGAAGTGTGAAGTAATCGAAATGCAGATGTAAATCTGTCCATGCACTGCACCAATTCTCCCTCTTCGTGACTTTTTCTTTGTCCAAATAAAAGACTATCTTATTTTTCATAGCCATGTTCTTTTTTCGAAGCTCGTTCTAGAAGCTATCAAATTCTATTAGGGAATTCGCAAAAACCAGTATTTGATAATGACTGATAATTTTTGGAGAAGTATTTTTGTCTCTGAAATACTTGACCTAAAGTTCGTTTCCACCTTTGCGGCCGCTAAAATGCTTTCGGTAATTCTGAAGCATATTTTTTTTCATTATGCTAAACACACAGAGTTGAAAGGTATGTGATGAAGCCTCCTACGTAATTGCTGCAGAGATACCAGGATCACTGTCTGAAAGCCATGTCAGCGATAGGAGTTTTTCGAGCGATTTGTAAAGATCTTTAAAACACCTTATTAATAACTTATTATTCTCTTCTTTTTTCGCTCTTTACAGATGATATTTCGCAGTAGAAAAATGGGTTTATATTCAAATTGTATCCTACAATTCTAGTACGGAAGCAACTTTGGGAGGAATGAAATTAACTTCTTATTCAACTTACCTTATTTCCACTGAAGTGGAAGTAAGTGTCTATATAAACTCTAAGAAAATGTCCAAGCGGACTAACTAATAGTACAGGTTATTAAATACGAGAACCCAGACCCCAAAAGCAAATTACTATAAATGTCATAAATGTAGATCTCAATTTGAATACTCTTATTCAATATTTCGGGTCAGACTAAAATATTGAATAGGAATCAATTTCGGATTATGACCAATTATTTAGAGTCACATTTTTAACACTCCCCCATTGGTCATATTCTGGTTACCATCTGCCGATACCCATTAACTTTACGAACTTTTCAAAAGGACCTTTTGACAAAGGCTTTGTANGGACTTTTACTCCAGCCAAAATAGCTAGAGACAAATGATTTCTGATGATTTTGTAAGTGCAATCGAGTTTGAGAATTTCTTCATAATGCAAGTGCATATTTTTTGAAGATCTATAGATAAAAAAAGAAAAACTCCACTTGAACGGTAAGCTAATTTGGTACGAGTGTGCAAATCACTCAAGATCACGCTGAAGAGCAGTATTTTGAGCCTGAATTGGTGTCATATTGCCCAAATACTTGGCACGTAGAGTAAATATAAAACTTTGTAGTGCTATTCAGAGCATTAAAGGGTTCCTCTTTAGTCTCGAACGCTCCACCAAGCGAGGGCCATGACATAAGTTGGAGCCCTGCCTCTTCACACTCATTAAGAAGATAAAAAGAACAGAAGCTGTTTCCGAGAGCTTTTTCGCATTATTAGGAACGAATTTCATTAGAAGTTCAGGTATAATTTTTCTTTTTTATTATTGGAAGAGTGTACAGTTTGCACACCAAGGAAGAACAATTTTAGAATTCATGTTTGCATATATATAATATAGATATAGAGCTAAATAAATTTAGATTAGGAGGTTGATGAAGGCAAGATAATATCAGCGTGAAGCTTAGTTGCAGAAAAACAATAATTACAAGCTCTCTGCCGCATAAACAGACAACATGTCACAAAAGCTTTCATAAAAGTTTTCAGGGATTCTCTAGTTACCAGAACAGCGGTTGAGATCTAAATGATCTACGTTATGATCTATGACCAAATTAGGTAAAGCGTGATTTCAAATAACCGCTTCCTTTATGTAGTAGATCAACTTTGTCTGATGACTCGATCGGTTCCATGTTGCATGGACTATGATGTCCCTTGTTCCTATTATTAGATAGTTGGAACAATGTTATGAGCCCCACCAAGATCGAAAGAGAAGAAATATTATACAAGAATAAATCAATTTCTAAAAAGAGAATCATACTTTGATACAAACAGCTTCAAATATATGGTGGGATGATAGCTCCACTGTCCGTACAAGGAATGTATGGTGACAGGCTTGAAGCATGCCTACGAGCACGACAAAGAGCTCTCCACGAAATATAATTGTAACAGTAGTGTTAGGTCTTGAGCTGAAGATCTGTAGAAACAGTTACACGCGATCTAAATTCCTGCAGCAATCATAGAGGCAGATCTATTCCTTCGAAACAAGTTCATCATAACTCCGGGTGCTTAGCAAGATCCTCTCTAGTTTCATTTCCAATTTGAATTAATTACTCTTTATACAGTGACGTTGAGACTTCGGACTAATGTTAATGTCGATTGGGGAAAGCCATCTATCTAGTTCCGTTAGATGGGGGGATCTAGAGAAATCATGCCCGTGAAGTGGCAGTGATATCAAAGTGTTTGTACTGATTTGCCTAGCAACGAATAAGTCGCTCACGATCTCTATCGTTCAAGCATGTCTTGTAGATGTAAAAAGACACGCGGAATTGTAGATGAGTCATCTGAAGCATTATACTTTTGCTCGAATGGTTGAACGTCGAGTTATTTCTCTCCTCAATATTTAGGCATACACATAAGTGTTTCGTGTATTTTCGGGCGGGTGATACCGATAGTCCTCTGAAGTGATAACTGTAGCCCCCCGTTAACGTAATTATAGATTCTGCCGAATAAGTTATTTTAAGCGCTATTTCAAAGAATTGGCCAATCATCTTAAAGTATGAATTTTATAATAATAATATATCCATGAGTGATTTTAAGACCTAGTCGGTTACTAGTAAAGATTTATTTACAATCACACTCCTCAGCAAAATGTACACATTGGAATGCTGTTAATACACTGGATTTAAAGCACTCGATCAAATTAGAGCAATCATGTAACCTAAATAATTCTATTTCGATGGCTTTGAAGAGAAGAAGTTTATTTTTTTTTTAAAAAAAAAAAAAAAAGAGAAAACCCTTATTATATTGGACTTTGGATCTTACTACTTGTAGAAATTTTAACCTCACGCGGCTATCGGTATCACTCGCCGTATTTTCGTGTGTTACGAATCAAAGTGGATAAGTTCGGTTATCGTGAAACGTGTTGTTTCGTTTACGCGACTACATTTCCATCTGTATCGAGTTGCAATTACTCTGAGAATGGATGAGGTTTTGGATAGTACTGATGCTAGTTTCGTGTAATGGAGTGAGAATTTATCTAGGGTAGGTTCTCCATTAGTTAGATAAAAATTGATAGAAAAATATAAACAATATATGTTAATAAATACCCGATAAGTCTCATATTATGGGCCCGGATAGCGTGAATACTTTATCTTATCAAATACTTGAGAAACATTTCTTTCAACGACAAAGTTAGATTTTTTATCTCATCCTGCCCTTTATTTTTATTTTCACAGATAAGATTATTTTTAAAAATATTGCAAGCGGAGTATAAAAAGTAAAGTATATAAATAAATTTTAGTATAATTTTATCCTTATTTTTTCACATTTGATAAACATTATCATCGGGAATCTCTTTTCATAGTCATGGGTATAATTACTATGAATATTGCTTCAATAACAGTTACCCATTCAAGTGTTTAGGTCACTTTCTTGTACGGCTTCTTCATAGTAATTTGAGCCAGAACAGTCGAGTTTGAATAGTTACCAAATGCCATCCCTTGTGTGTCTACGTTCCAAATATCCTCACTTGAGATTTTGTACCTTTGCTTTACGTTATTGAAGGTTCGATAAAATTGTTCTTTCACGTCATATGTCGCACCTTCGACTCCAACACTATCAAGAGTCAAGGCCAATGTTGTCTGTATTGATGGGTCACATTTAAGAAATTTCCTAATCCACTGACTACTAAGTGGCTTTACTATCATCTTGAATTCGAAGAATCTTTATAGACATTTCGCAAGCTTGAATATAGCTAGGTGGATTCTTCAATGTTACTAGTTCGGTTATCCAATAAACTAGATATTGCTCCTGAACTGGTGGTGACAGACGCTGTTGGTCGTTCTTATTCGATGAAGCAGGATTACCCATCACGCGATCTCTGAGCATGGTATATGGGATATTGTAAGATTTAGGTATGGCACGTATACTTGTTTGAGTGACAGTGTGATATTCAGAAATAGCTTCTTGAAGGTCTTGATTTTAATGGGCCATTGTGCAAATGATTTTAATTTCATAGTTTATTCGCTTTCTGATTTGAATTTTAGTTGTTAATGTAATTTTAACTCGTTATTTATCAGCAAGCTTTTGGAGAATAGGCACGAACTTAGGTACTTCGATAAGGAATGTCGAGCAATTGAAGGCTGTAATTTCTCCTTATGCCTCGAGGTTTCTGCTTGTTCGAGGAATTCGTCAGAGTCTTGAAAGACGTCTGTATTCTGCCATATGCCAAAGGTTGTTCTATTCGATCCCTTTTTCAGCGTGCAATACATCCCATCGATTTCCATAATTGCCTGTTCCTTTTTTTTTTTTCAATCTATCATTATCTTTTCGCATGAGCACTGTTCGGGGCCATAGGACTAGCAGTATATGACTAGAGGTATCACTACGTCATTCTAAATATGCCAGAGGCGATGAAAATCGCTCATTGATAAAGATTTACCTTCGAACAAGATATCTCGAGCTCTACATGCGACAAGTTTAGGCGTGCACTTTTGTGTATCCGCAATATTGTACGTTACTAGAGCAATAACGTAACATACAGAAGCCTATGAAATTTACATAATAAATTATAATGGCGCGAGCATCTGGACCAAGAATAAGCCTTGTACCAAGTCTAAGCGTACTGACCTGTGCTGGTTCGCAGTAAAAATACGCCGGTCCTGAAGAATACCGCTACAAGACCGTTGAGTGAGGTTCAGAAAATATATAAATCGGTATCATTTTGTTATGCTGCTAGCTAATATGCCAACCGTATACGGCTTTGTTCGCACATAACGAAAAACAAGTTGGCAAAGGTGAAAATCAATTTCGATACTGATTTTAATACTTGTCGCTTAGATTACTCAACGAAGAGAATAGTGGCACGCTTTCCTAGTCACATTTGGAATCTTAAATTTAAAGGTGATATTTCTAAACAAAAAATTAGAACTGCATGCCTTTGGAAGCTTCTTAGACATGGATGAAGATCCAAATCCGAGGGTCACTGATGAGTCTGTGGATAAAATTCGTAATACTCTGACGCAAAAGCTGACTAACCCTCTTCCTGCAGGGAATGGGTTATTGGATACACATCAAGGCAACTAGGCAACTCTTTTGCTGTAAAAAAAAGACCTGAAGCAGCTGCAATACTCGTAGTCAGAAAGATAATAACAGACTCTCAATACTACACGGCGCTATTGTTATCTCAAAGAAGGCCTCGATGTGCATGTCTCTATTTTACAACAGGACGGTTTTGGTTGCCTAACAGCCCTAATCTGAGCCATAAAATCCCTGTAGAATGTTGGTTAGTTAGCTGTTGTAAGTAGCTCGTGTTGCGCTTTGATCAGTGACGGTCCTCTCAGGGAGTTGCTCAACTTCACTGCGCCACACAACCGAAGGACAGAGGGACACTATTAGAGGGACTCTCAACATTCGAAATCCCACCACTGAAAATTCTAACATGAAAAAGACCTAAACGTTCACTACCCATAATATCTAAGTCTAAACAGTTTCGAACAACTTAATAGCTCAAAATAAGACTATCTATAGCGATAATATGATTAATAGAGATTTTCTGTTTCACATACAATAACAGAATAGCGTAAAAACGCTGGAGAATTGAGCGGTGCAGTAGGAGTTGTAGCGCTACAAGCATTGTGTCTTTAGGAAGCTCACTTGGTTTTGGTGGGCAGTAGATACTGTGGGGCGGGTGGCATCGCGCTGTAGACACTGTTCCTGTTTTAACCGAAGGCCGATTTGGTAAGAGGACGCCCTTGCGGTAGAGGGCTAAGAAGTAGATGCGCTATTTTTGACCTTTAAAATATAATTTACACTCAAACTTAACACTACTGCTAACCCATTGTAATGCTGCTATATTTCGGTATTGACTTCTCCATTTTAAACGGATGTTAAAAGTTAAGTATTCTCAAAATCCAACTCGACTTTAAAACTATTTTAGCGCGTTCAAGCGCATTCGAGCGGTCATCCTGTCCAGTTATAGTTGGAATTTTATTCTCTATTGATAGTTGTGTATCATGCTCTTCACTCATATTTATTGCACAAATATTTGGCACCCACTGCTGTGGCTGAGACAAGACAGCGTGGATGAGGTCTGCATGGTTCTGAAAATTTGCAAAACGCACGGACCAGCGCTGGTTCGCAGTCAAAAGTGTGCTGGTTCTGAAGAATTCCAGAAGTAGGCCAATGTAAATTTAAAGTAAACAAAAGAGCATCGCGAGCCCTTATAAAACTCTTCACGCTCGCTTGATGATAAGTTGGCACCCTTCAAGATTAAAAGTCAAATTAAATGCTTCCTTAGCTGTAATCTAATGCTTAAATTTTTTTAACTGATAATTAACCGTTTTATGAGACCAGTTATTTTCGCCTTAGTAGGTTAACGATCAATTGAGCCTTTTGAGCCCACGCCTTGTTGGGGTAACAATCTACCGACATCAAGATGTTCGGAGACTATGAGACGATAGCCACGTGCATTTATCGACAGTAAACACTTTATCAGTACTTCTTTTTCAGTGAGAACAGCTATTTGATTGTTTGCGCGCGAAATTATCTATGAGATTCGTCCCTTTGAACGATGCTCAAGATTGCTAGGAGCTACATTATATGATAATGCAGCTTAACTAATGCTTGAAAACTGCCATTTCTGGTAAGCTCGAAAAGTAAGAAGCAATTGGCCAACTTATTGGGCTCCAGAAGTCATCATGTGGTGGTGTGTGACCAGCAAAGACAGCATTGTGGATTCGGTGCGTCACTCGCTAGTGAAGTACGTCAGTACCTCAGACAGATACAAATTCTACTGACCTACCCCTACTTGTCCTTACTAAGCGATGGATAAACACTGATCTACAGATCTACTCGTACTGATTACTAATGATGGTCCATAACTTGGGCAACCATAATGGGCGTAGCCTGTTATAGTTATTGTATTATTGTATCTGAATGAACCATAATTTTACAAACAGTTTTGTTCTCAGACCTGTTTTCTCCCACTAAGCCACAATATATCGTCATCAGAATACAACTAAATTATTGAATTCTGATATTATCTAAGCGTAGCGACGAATATTATCTCTTACCAATATGCTACGCAAAACATATTAAAATGGATTTTGCTGAAATGCTGAAAATGGCTCAGTATTTTGTCTCAGGTAAAGATCTGTGAAAATAGGAACTTTTACGAAGGCTAACTATATCTCAAGTCATATTTTCAGAGATGTTAGATGGCTGATACCACACCAAAACCAAAATTATGCCCCGAAGCGAAGAGGCATCCTTCGGATGATATCTCAAATTTGAGGTAATCCACTGGTTTTTATTACATACTATTCCAAGTGTATTCTAGTTTCTTTTCAAGGGTTGCGTCCGAAACATCAACTAAGTATTCCAGGGTGGCAACCGAAACATCAACTAAAACTTCTGGGGTACAGTTCAACGAAGATCGGCACGAAGTAGCTAGGTAGTAAGTACCGAATGACAAGCCCACCCAAGTCCACCGAAGCATGCTAGCAGACAGTCAGATAACTCAATTTAACTTAATCGAAAATGGCTGCATCAGATCTAAAAAAAATGAACCTAAATGTGTCAGAATGTTTTAGGGGTATTTTCCGGCTGTTCATGGTATTTCATGGTACTTCAAGCCAAAATGGTTGCCACCATTCAAGCATATTAGTCCTTCAAGAGTTCTCTCCGAAATCTGAAGCGTATTCCAATGTTAAACTTAACTCTAATTTTATACATAATTCATGACACAAATTTTAATCTTATTTCACTAACTATACAATGACTTTATCAAGCACTCTAAAGAGTGTAAAATACTCCATATTTCCCGAGCGATCCGCGTTTTTTGCAGCGGCCGACACACAAAGTTTGACAGAAGAACAGGTTCTAAAAGCTCCTTATTTTATCCCCGCAGGCGATGAGAAATCAAGTAGTTTGGACAATCAAGAATTATCAGGTCCAGCTGACACAAGCTCCCTTAGAGAGCCAAATACTTTCGATAAGATCACCATTTTTGCTGGCTCCAGTGCTACATTCCTTGCCATCCTTAGTTTTGTGGGTATATGGGCGATCCTCGGTATATTCTATGGATCGACTGATAGGTGGCAAATTATCTTTCAAAACGCAAGCTCCATACAGGTATATATCATGGACATTCTTCTCATCAGACAACAACAAAACTCATGTCGAGCTATGATCACACGCCTAGCTGAGTTTAGTTCCCGCTATAGCACATTTGAACTTCTTTTAGCCGAGATTCCAATAAACGAGAGGGCTTCAATCAGTAAGCAGGACTCGCAACAGACAATGGTTAACAGCAAGCTTGCTGGTAAGAGCTTTGATCTAAGTGCGTTGGAATCAACGGCAAAATCCACACGAATCTCATATTTCTGGATCCAGACATGTAAAGCTATAGCTGGTAGTCTAGGATCGCTGTATTCTTTCTTTTTCTACTGGGCCGGAATTGGGGTATGGATTGCCTTTGGCCCATCACTAAAATTCAGCGATACTTGGCAATTATACATCAACACTGCAACAGCATTAGTTCTAACATTTACTTCAGTCTTTCTTCAAAATATCCAGCAGCGTGAAGAAGAAACACACAGCCGCTGCCTAGAGCTAGCACTTAAAGTAGACACTCAAATAGAAAAACGATTGAGGGTTTTAACCGGATATCAAAAGCCTAATCCGATCTTCAGCGTAGCTGAGCCTCAACGCACTCGCACTGAGCGCATTAATGATTTCTTAGCGGATGTCATGGGATCAGGACTTGGCGTGCTGATTTCTCTTATCTTTGTGGCCGTATGGATCTCGGTTGGCCCGGTGTTGAAATTCGATGATAGTTGGTGGCTCATTATTGGCTCTTTTACTGGGCTTGTTGGATTTGTTGATGGATTTATATTGCGGTCACTTTATTATCGCGAGGAGAAATTTGTGAAGGAACGATTTAATTACTTGACAACGGAAGATAAGTATCTTTTTGATCAAATAGATATACCAGTTGTATCACCAGAAGAACCTAAGCGCAAGTTTACTGACAAAATTTCACTTCCAATCAGTATTGCATGCGGACACCGATATGCACCGTCTGGGGCTATTGGTGTGGTTGTTGCCTTGCTGTGTACAGCAACAATTATGTCATGGTCAGTGACAGGTCAACTTCTTTGCAATACACCGACGATGATTGTTGAAGGATTCCTTCTTTTAGTCTTGATCCACGCGCACAATTACACAAATACAGGAAGACGAGCAGATATCAGTTGCCTTATAACGAGGAGATCACATTTATTGGAATACGTTAAAATTCTGCAATAAATTTTTTGAGTTTCAAACTTTAACGATTATCCCAAATAATATAATTAATGGGGAAAAAATAATTGTAATGAATGGGTTGGTCGCATTTACTTTTACTTCTAAAATCTTAGGTGTTTAAAACGGAATAGGACTTATAATTTTGTGGATGATAGGCGACTAAAAGTAATAGTTAAATTTGACTTTCTGAAGAGTTTCATTTGAAACTCCGTTTTTTTACCCCTGTAACACATGAATTTCATGCACGATTTGTGATCCTGATCTTCACCAAAATGTCAATCTTTCTCAACACTCACATTCAAAGCCCAACATCATTACTCACATAGGGCAAAGTCGAAATTTAACACCGATTTTATTGTTGCCGTATCAGCTTCGGGTTTAATTTATCTTTCTCTTTTATAATAATTACACTATAGAAAGCGAAAATTATGGGTAAAATAAAATGTAGTGATTTTTCTGCTCGCAGGAACAGAATAAAAAAGCCAGTTTCTCATAAGAAGCACCTTTTTACCTCCTAGAAGTTAGATAATAAAATTTAAAAATGAATGCAACAGCTAGATCAATTAAAATTAAATTAATTGAATAAGTATTTATGACAAAATGGCAATGAATGGCAATGAATGTCAGAATATGCTGTGAAGTTGAACTCAGATTACAACAATACGAAAGATCTGCTCTGAAGTCCGCCTACGGATACAAGCAGAAGCTGGTTGTTTCAAAATCTTATCTACTAACGCTAAATGGAAACAACTGATAATAGAAATACAAACTTGCAACCTCCCATAAACAACAAGGAAGGTAACAAAAAATTAACACCCCCAAACCTACAATAACAAAAAGCACAACCATTAAAAATCCCTTCACTGTACTGGATATCGTTGAGAATCCGAGCAACGAAAATAAGGAATATTAATGAAATTTTCATGTGCCCGACACACTCCATCTAGACCACTTACAATACTCTCTCTTGACGTCAGAAGAGGCGCCCAATCACATGAAATTGCATTAAATGAGGCTCACTCAATCCCAGCAGACATTATTCTAATTCAAGAACCATATATCTTCCATGACTTAGCCAGGCGCATCACAAAGAAACGCCCCTCCTGCGACACGTTCTCACCAGCTGTTGACAGGACAAACCCACGCCTACGTGTCATATCCTACATCCGCGAAGGAGTTGGATTACATACAACACGGTTATGCATAGGAATTTCAAACGATCTCCTACTCTGTCTATTTTCTCCCAGTGGCCGACCTATTAAGGTCATAAATGTTTATAATGTACCCTTGGGCTCTCCAGGAATAAGCTCTGTATCATCCCTCTACAATATTCCCTCTTCTAACTTTAGCGGTAACTGTTGTATTCTAGGGGAAGTTGATATCTACCAGACATAATAGAGGCAATTTCCTCGACCTAGTAATCAGTAAGGGACCTCTCTTGGTAAATGAGATCTGCAACACCCTTACAGAAAAATTCTACAATGTCAGATCATTTACCGCCACTAACAGTGGTCTCATGGGAGCGTTGTGCTATACTACCACAAAGATTATTGTTAGATTCTCTTGATAAAGCTCTATTTAAAAATTTGTTAAAATGCTCAATTAACAGTATATCTCCTATACCAAAACACTGAACTCCACAGGCGTTAGATAAATTCACGGAACATCTTATAACCATATTCCGTTATGCCTATAGGACTGCGGCTAAACGTTCACATGGTCATGGCAAATGGAACCATTGGTGGAGTGTGACTTGTAAATCGGCTCGAAGTCACTACAGACAAAGTACAAGACCCTCCCTCTCAGAAGACGAACTAGGAAATGAATTGAATGATTATCGCAAGTTCTTAAGGAGGGAAAAGGAGTCTTAATTCAGATTCAAGATCGAAAAGACCAGCACAGTTAAAGATATTTTTTCCGCCACTAAATGGCATAAATCTATCAGAATTAATCGATCGATCCCATTAAAAAACTTCTGCTTCCCGGAGAATCTACCAGCCACTACAATAGTCGATAAGTGCAAGGTCTTGGCAGAAAGCCTACTCTCAAACCGCACAAAAATAGGAGATATTCGTATGAACGCCCCAACAGTTGCCCAAACCTCTCTTCCATTTCCCCCTATAAGCCTAGAGGAAACATGAAAGGCAATATTGAATACAGGAAACAAATCCCCAGGTTACGACGAGATTCCAACAGCAATACTAAAGATAGCATGGCCATTTACCGAAACCCACGTACATTCCCTATTCGTCAGTTGCTTTTTAATAGGCTATCATTCCACTCTCTTCTGTAAGGCTATTATAATCGTGCTGCAGAAACCAAAAAAAGACCTATCTTCACCACGCTCCTATAGATCCATAGCATTCCTCTCAGTATTAAGGAAAGGTCTTGAACGCCTTCTCGTAAAACATATTGTCTAGATTGCAGCGTAGGAAAAGGCTCTAGCTAACCAGCATTTTGGAGCCCTTCCATGCATATCGGCGATTGATTTCACAACATGCTCAACACATGATATAGAACTAGCTTTAAATGAAGGTAAAACAGCAAGCATGCTCACATCAGACGTCAAAGGGTCTTCTGACGCTGCTCTCCCAGGAGGACTAGTACGACGGATGCATGAAAAAGGATTGGAAGAAAATCTAGTATGATGGGTCAGCCCCTTTACATCTGACCGCTCAGTGCAAATCCAAATAGATGGCGAAGTTGCGCCCCTCCAGGATTTCAGTTATGGTCTCCCACAGGGATCTCCAATATCACTAATACTATTCATGCTATATATCTCTCCGCTTCTAAAAATGGGTATTATTTCTAAAAGGTCCGGATATGCAGACGACTTAGCAATACTGGCGATAAAAAATCCCCTTGCTGAAAACTGCACTTCATTAACAAGGCATAAAAAGAAGCATTAGAGTGGGTTCGAGAATAAGGAATTACATTCGGTCCTGAAAAACTCCGAATTTCAACATCTTTCACGCCGCTGACCTGATAAGGGTCCAACCCTTACCCAGCCGTCATGATAGGAGAATCAATAATATCAGGTAATTCATCTCGCCAATATACTAGATGGCTTGGAGTTTAGCTCGACAAAGCTCTATCATTCAAGTGGTACACCCGCATTCTCAGTGGAAAAGCCATCAGAGTGCAGTCTGACCTCCATATAATCAACTCCTTAATCATAACCTTCTCTTCATCATAATCTCAGGCTCTTGAGCTGAATTTTGCAATGAGCCTCTCACCTCCCAATATTATCACTTTTTAGGCAATTATCATTAAAAGGAGGTAGCAGAATGGCGCCTTCAAAGGGTCATACCAACAACTCTATTACTTAGAGACAGGTTTTGAGGAGTTATGCAGCAGCTAATAAGCAATTGACACAAAAGTAGCTTCAAGCATAGTTTCTTGAGCAGTTCCATCGGACAATCCATCAATCAACACCCTCAATAAGCCTATCAAAGAAGTGGCAGCACCTCGATCAAAAAGAGCTTGGATATGGTGTGAATACAGAGCTGAAAAAGACAAGGACAACTAAATACTCTGAGCCTGAGCAGGCTCTGCTAGAGTGGCTACTAGTTAACAAGGACGTGGTGTAATTACTGGAGATTTGATCAAGGCACAGGCTCTTAGCCTCCTTCAAAGGATTTCAGTCTACTAAGGCATGCAGCCTCCTCTCCTCAGTAATAGCTGACTAGACAAGTTCAAGAAGATGCATATGATCAAAACCCATATTCAGTACGGTGAAGCAGGCAGTATTAGTGTTAGAGATCTTCAAGAATAGCTTCAACAAGCACAGGCTCTTATAGCTCAATACCAGTCTCGCAACATCTACAACTGTGATGAAACTAGCCTTTTCTGGAAGATGGTACCTGATCGCTCTTTATCAATACTTAGGCTACCTGGAACCAAGAAGGAAAAGCATAGAATCAGTCTCCACTTCTGCTGTAATGCTGATGGAACACACAAGCTACATCTTTGATTTATAGGCTCTGCTAAGAATCCAAGGTGTTTTGGACAGGCTCATGTCAATATCAATAGCTTAGGCTGTACATAGAGGGCTAATAGCAAGGCCTGGATGGTGACTACAATTATGACTGAATGGCTCTACTGGTTTTCAAGAGAGGTTGGCAATAGGAAATTATTGCTCTTAATGGATAATATCAGTGCATACATAGCAGCACTCAACCTCATTACAGCTTCTACACCTCTTCAGAATATTGAAGTTGTCTATCTGCCACCAAATACTACTAGCGTCTGTCAATCACTTGATCAAGGCATAATTAAGTGCTATAAGAGTCACTATAGAAGGAGGTGGATACAATACATACTAACTGAATGGGAGAATCAAAGAGAGCCTCTAAAGACAATGAATGTCTTGAAGGCTGTTAGGTGGTCCTTAGTAGCATGGAAGGATGTCTCTCCTAAGACAATACAGAATTGCTGGATTAAATCAATAGATCAATCAGAGCTGATCGCACAAGCAGAAATCATTGAAGGAGTGAAGCTAATCCAAAAGCAGCAAAGGATTAGACAGGCTATGAGCCTTCAAGAGATCCTTAAGCCAGAAGAGGAGCTTCTGTAGGATAATGAAGAGTCTCTACTTGATCAAATTGAAGAACAATGGGATCCTTTAGAGCCTGAAGATCCTGAAGCTGCAGAGGAGATTAGGCTTGTTGGTGATCAAGAAGTTCTCCAAGCTTTGGAGCTACTTAGACTAGCAGAGATGCAGAAGGAGATCAATACTACTTAGATTGAGCAGTGTAATGATCACGAGGACTTTACTAAGGCTAGAATGAATACCAAGATGAGGCACAATACTTTAAACACATATTTCTTATCAAATTCTGCTTAATCATAACCTCCTTATGATCATCAGATTGCTTCAATATTGTAACATGTTTATAAGGAGGTCAGACTGTAGCAAATACTCTTCGCAGCATGGGCAACAGTAACGACGTGCATACTACCAATAGCTTATTTTGGGGCCGAAACCTGGTGGCCAGGACGCTCCAGAGTCGTTAGTTCTAATCGAGTTATCACAAATCGTGTGGAGGGACACATTTTGCTTTTGCATAAGGTCGTTTCAAATAGTGTTAGAGCGATCCTCCCTGTCTACATGACAACCCCAATTCTGGTCCTACACCCCGAATCTGGCCACTGCTCACCCGAGATCGAGTTAAGCTCTAGACTAAAGTAAAATACATTGCGAATTCACCGTTTAGATCTACGCCATCCCTTACGTAAACGAGCTGACTGGGTTTTAAAGAATGTTAGACATGTTTCCCGCTTTTTAAGGTTGCTGCTTAACTAACCAGTCACCGAATCCATCGATCCATTAATTAACCCACCCTGGACGATAATAGAGAGTTACTACAAGAGCATCAATTGTATCTCCAGACTCCCAACCTCCCTTACCAGAGGCATACCTTTTCAAGATATGATAGCATATACGGACGGTGGTCGTGTGGAATCCGACCTCAATCCTCGAGTTGGCTGTGGCATGGTAATATACCAAGCGGGTCGAGTTTTGTCAAGGAAAAATTCCTCCTGACTCTAAACTAACGGCTGCGAAATCAGCTCTAAAGCTAGCCCTACTTCAAAAAATCGCTCGGTTTTCTAACAACCTTTGGATCTTTCTAGACAGTCTGGAAGTAGCAAGACGCCTTCTCACTACTCCAGTCTCTTCTTCACAAGACACGTTTATACAATTTACCAAAAAAGCTCTAGACTGGCCTAATTGATTACGCCTCCCTCACAAAATTCCAGGCGGGGTTAAGATACATTGGATTCCTAGTTATTCTGTCATTCTAGGGAATGATCAGGCGGACAGAGCTGCCAAATTAGCTCAAACTTTGGAACCTCCCCCAAAATCAGAGCTTTCGCTTGCATCTGCTATAATTTCGCTTAAAAATTAAAGTTATTAGCCTTAAATAAATACTGGAATAAGAGATTTCCACAGTCATACCGTGATCTTAACATTAAGTACACGTCTAACTTTCTTCCCGAACTCTCCCTACCTCGAACAATTATTGCCCATTTTTATGCAGCACGATCAGGCCACGGTGACTTTGCTCGCTACCACGATCCGTTTAACCATACAAATGCTTACGTATATTGCAGCTGTGGCAGTCTCGAATCATTGCAACCCTTCACACGTTGCCGCAACTCGCCCAAAAGCCTAACGAAATCACCTAACTCCTGCAAAGACCCAATACTTTACTTTCTAGGGACTCATAATGGCATAGATAGATTTGCAGAATGCCTGAAGGAGACTAGTTTCTTTTCTTCAATCTGCCTAAGATATACCCGAAAAACTCGTTCCTCATAACTTCCTAAACATTCTCATCACTAATCAAAGCCACTTTTCTCTCAGCTTAATTCATTTACATCAAGTGGACTGTATCTAAGCCTTGTACTTACATTATTATCATACATGTTGAACTAAACCACTGCTAGCTACGTATCCGCCATCTTTTTGTGAGACTTTTTTAGATAGATGCCATCAGGCACCCCATCCAGCTTAATGTATTCACTTGGGGCACAATACCATAGTTTGGGCTGTTGAGTGCCTCAGGCTTCTAGGGTAATAAGCTCTAGCGTCCTTTACTAATTTTAGGTTTAAATCGACGTTAAACAGAAAAGAAACAAACAAATGAGAGTATACTTTCTGATTCGCAGAACATTAGGATTATATCGAGATTTATATAAGTAGTTGTTGAAGTATCAGCATTGCACTATGAAGGTCACGTGACATATCTAATAATCACGCTAGTAGTCACCAGCTATGAGTCGTAGGGACTCTGGTAAATGGAAAAGGGCAATAAATACTGAATACCAATCCTTGGCTGATAAAAAGACTTGGTCACTCGTCAGACGTTCCGAACTACCGATTGGTACAAAGGTGCTCACACAAAACTGGTTCTTAAAACGAAACGTGACAAAAATGGCGAAGTACTAAAGTACAAAGCTCGTTGGGTAGTAAGAGGATTTGAGCAGCAGTATGGTCGTGATTTTACACAGACATATGCTGGAGTTTGCCGAAGTTCAACCTGGAAGATTCCCTTTGCATTAGCGGCTGAGTTCAATTTCGAAATTGAGCAGATGGATGCAGTTTAGAGCTTTTGTCAATAGTGATGCTGATAATGACATTTATTTCGAAATACCACCAGGCTGGAGAGAGCCAGGAGTCACATCAATGTATCCCTTCGTTTGTAAGCTTCAAAAGGCTCTCTACGGGTTGAAGCAAGCACCTAGACTCTGGCAGAGATATTTAAAGAGAAGCCTTTCTGAAGTAGGATTTGTTCCGCTTGCATCAGACAATTGCATTTATCGATGAGCAAACTGGAATCTTGATCGTCACTTATGTTGATGATTTACTGATTCTAGGAAGAATCTTAGCCCATATTAATTCACTAAAAAATAAACTTGCAAGCAAGTTCCAGCTTGAGGATCTAGGGCCGGCTAGTTACTTTCTCGGTGTCCGAGTAGCAAGAGATCTTCAAAATAAAATGATATTTTTAAATCAAGATGCCTACGTTTGACAAATATTAGAACGATTTGGTTTTGAAAACTGCCGACCTGTCGATACACCTATAGCTGCAGGTTTTGAAGTATTCATGGTTCCATTTGATGGTGCTGCTAGCGCAGCTGAAATAACCGAGTACCAATCAAAGATCGGCTCACTCCTATACTTAGCTATACATACTCGCCCAGACATTGCGTTTTCATGTTCGGCATTTCCCAGATACCTGACCAATCCGTCTCCATGACACCTAAAGGGTGTAAACAGAATCTTCCATTACCTGAAAGGTACACTAAATCTAAGTATTGTATATGATGGAAATCATCCCAGTCAAGAGCTCTATGGATACTGTGATTCTGATTGGGGTTGAGATAGAGGTACCCATAGGTCTACTAGTGGGAGCGTATTCTTTGTAGCTGGAGGGGTGATTTCTGCATCTTCGAAAAGTCAGCCAAATATATCATTGTCCTCGACTGAAGCCGAGTATTATGCGTATACTTCTTGCATTTAAGAACTGCTGTGGATACAAAAAGTGATGGCTCAGATGCAGGATTCTGGAAAGGACATAGTATCCACCAGAATCTACTCGGACAATCAAAGTAGTCTCGCTCTCGGGTATAACCCTGAGCCACATCAGCGGACTAAACATTTTGATATAAAGCATCACTTTATTCGCGAACACCTAGAAAATGGAAGAGTAGACGCACACTATATTTCAACTCATAAAATGGTAGCAGATGGTCTAACGATATCACTCTCCAAGACGAAAAACTTAAGGTTTGCCGAGATGCTTAACTTGCAGTTTCTCAAATAGAATTAGGAATGATCCACAAACAAACTACCTTAACTACATAAATTTAGGCCGCACTTTAACGAGCATCAGCTTCAGACTGAGGGGGTGTATTGAAGTATCAGCCTTGCAGCTTGAAGGTCACGAGATATATCTTATAATCACGATAGTAGTCACCATCCCTGTAGTATTTACTATAGATACACAGTTACAGCAGGAATATTCAATAAAGTTTTAGATATAAATTACAGTACACTAAAAGTGATACAAAATAAAGTTCATTCAATAAGAAAATGGCTCCGCCAACATCGAGGCGTACACTTCCTCCAGACTCATCAGACACCGGGATCCGCATCTCCAAACAGAAAACAGCGATAAATAAGTATGGCTCTATCACTAAATCATCCTGCCTGGCCTCTTTTCCGATTGATACGCTCCGCAAAGCTGAAGCTCTAGAAAGAACACTCGTAGCGAGTCCAGAATCATTAAGAGACAAAACCGCACTGGAGCACTATCGAATGAATGTCACAACTGAAGAGTCAATCCCCCCTCCAACAAACTCTCCACGAGCTCAAGCCGATCACGAGATGATGCTTCTAGAAGAAACTCATGATATCAGCATTAAAAATAAAAATTTCCACTTCTCCTTTCTCGATCTAGACGATCCTGGTCCCTCCGGACAAACACAAACCGAGTCTATCTCCTACGATGACTTCCCTCCCCCCTTCAGCCCTTTGAAGGACACTCTGAATTTCAGCACCGAGGCTGCATCTCAGAGAGTCTTAGAGGCTAATAATATCTTCGGTCGGATAACCAGCATCCTTGATAGTGAATTCCAAGCTATAAGCCTGGAGAGTCCAGCTGCATATACCAAAGCTCTCAAAAACCTGTGCGAAGATCTAGCATCCGTAGTCCGTCGTCATTTTGAGGCATTTTTAAGAGTAACTGTTGGGCCAACAACCTCAGGTCACGAAAGCTATGAAGTATTGACAGAAAGCAAACCCGCACAAAGTACTTACTCCAAGTCAAGTTATGCAAGCGTTGCAAGCGTTGCAAACCAAGTAAATAAGGCTACTAACCAGCAAAAACCCATCAACAAAAATGAACAACACACAAAAAAGCCTACAAACTACAGACCAGATCAAAGACTATTCTTAAGCCTTCCTGAGGAAGACGCACTCCGAAAACTTTCAGGTTACGCTTTGCAAACATACCTCAAATCAAAACTAGGACCCGATGGTCAACTTCTATCAAACGTACTACCTACTAAGTCTGGATTTGCGCTCTGCCCTAGTCCAGGAAACTCTGATACACTAGCTGAAAGACTTTCCTCCTCCAACATCCTCAGCGACAAGCGCATCGAGAAGGTGATTCCGTGGACGTCACACCGTATCACTAATGCCCCGCGCAAATACGGCACCACGAATGAATTTTTTCAACTCGAAATGGTAAATGTACTTGTAAGGAACTATTTGGAATGCTAAAATGGCGCAAACCAAGAGGAATATACCGTTCCTCTCCCCTCATTGATCCCACTTCCCCAGAGAGTCCCCCCGCCAACTCGCCAATAGAAAAGAGCGAAGTTCTCATTCGCAATCTTCTGACTAATTACTCGGAGGTCGGTGACATCCCCATTGACGCCCCTTCAGTACCTTTCCACTCGCTCCCCTTCCCGCTGGTAACAACTGAAGAAATCAGACAATCGGTCCTAAACGCAGGAAATACGGCCCCTGGCCTAGATGAGATCTCTACATCAATTCTTAGACACGCTTGGCCTCTCATCGAAACACATATACTGACTTTATTTATCGCATGTCTTAAGTGTGGTTACCACCCCAGCTGTTTCCGACGTGCCATAATTGCTATACTGCCAAAACCTAACAAAACAGACTTGAGCTTGCCTCGCTCATACTGGCCAATTGCACTTCTTACTGTGTTGGGCAAAGGGCTAGAACGTCTCATAGCCAAGCGTATGGCTTGGATTGCTATTGAAAATAAAATAATTGCAAGACAACAATTTGGCGCACTCCCAAATATATCCGCTATAGATCTCGTTACTTGTCTCACCCATGACGTTGAACGATCTCTGAACGAAGGTCTCATAGCAAGCATGCTTACTCTAGATATAAAAGGCGCTTTTGATTCAGTTCTCCTAGGCAGACTAACACTACGCTTGAGGGAACAAGGCTGGCCAGACTACGTGGTAAAGTGGGTGTCATCTTTTGCCACCAACCGCAGAATGCTAATCCTTATAGACGGCGAGAACACACCAGAAAAAATCATTTCATGTGGCCTTCCACAGGGTTCTCCTGTCTCACCAATCCTCTTTATGTTGTATATTGCTCCTCTCTTCAAGACAGGCTGTCCATTCAAAAAATTCGGCTACGCTGACGACATCGCTATCCTAGCCACGAAAAACTCACTTCAAGATAACTGTGCATCACTACAGGAAACACTCGAGGAGATTCTAGATTGGGGATCAGCCGCAGGAATCACTTTCGATCCAGAAAACTCAGAACTTCAGCATTTCTCCCGACGCCGTGCTGACAAGTTATCGACCACAACACCCAGTGTCTCTATTGAAGGCATGACAGTGACAGAGAACAATAAACGTCCATACACTAGATGGCTTAGAATTCACCTCGACAAAACACTAACATTCAAATAGCACGTCTGCATACTGGCAATGAAAGCCTTAAAGGTGGCCCATGCACTACGTTGTTTCGGCAACACCAAAAGGGGTACCTCTCCACTTCTCTTACGTCAGGCTGCTCTAAACGGAGCTGAGATTTGGTGGCCTGGACGTACAAAAATTTCACCTAAGGGTCGCTCTATCTCAAATTGTGTCGAAGGACATCTTTCTCAGATTCGTTAAGTACTAACAACTTGCGCGCGAGCTATACTCCCTGTCTATCGGACAACACCAGTAGACGCCCTCTTCCGAGAATCAAGCCTCCTCCCACCTGTACTTGACCTTGATAAAAGATCCTGCTATGCAGCTCTCCGTACTATACGCTTAGACCCCCGTCACCCCGTAACCCGGAGGTTAGAGTGGATTAGGAAAAATCGCCGACAAGTCTCTCGCTTCTCAAGATGGATACTCAGTCTCCCCGATGCGGAATCTATCGACTCCCTCCCCTCCCCTCCCTGGCTAACTAAAAAGAGCTACTACCCCAGCACTAGACGAATAACACAAGCCCCTGTTACCATTCCGGATAACATCCCCTTCCAGGATATTGTCATCTTTTCCGATGCAAGCTACTTAGATGATGGTAACAGCATCCGCACAGGAGGCAGTGTTGCAATATACCAAGCTGGACGCATTATTCGCCGGAAGTCTATACCACTTAGTCCTTCAATGACTGTTTTCGACTCTGAAGCGCTCACGGCGTTATCGGCATTAGAAGAAGCACCGTCTCTCCCTTCAGCCCGTTTTGCAAATGACCTTTGTTAGACAGTCAGGAAGTGGCCCGGCTACTTCTAACAAATCCAGTTTGCTCATCCCAGAAAATATTCAGTGACTTCTCAAAAAAAGTATCCACAAGGCCTCAACGTACTCGTCTACCACACACCTCTACAGGACAGGTCCGAATACACTGGATCCATAGTCACACTGGTATCCAAGGAAATGTGGAGGCAGACCAAGCAGCAAGAGAAGCTAGAGACATGACACTCCATCAAAAATCTCCCGTAACTCTAAACTACATGAAAAGATATGTAAAAGAAAAAACAGATAGAGCCATCAAGGAATACTGGTCAAGATCTGCACCTCAGTCCTATAAATCCCTAGATATTGATTGCTTCCTACTTCCCCCCCCCCAAGAACTTTCACTCCCACGCTCACTGATCGCTCATGCTTATGCCGCTCGATCTGGGCATGGTGATTTTGCCGCCTACCATAAACGCTTTAACCATAATAATGCCCTCATCACATGCTCTTGCGGGCACTTAAATCTCCCAAACATATGATTTTCTGTACCCGACCTACCCCTCGAATCCCAAGGCCCCCGAGAAGGACGACAGACAAAGCCCAGTTTTATCTTGGTACTTACTTAGGTGCCTCAAAGCTAACAAAATGGCTCAGGGAAACAAATATTTTATTTCTGAAATCTGTCCAAAATTTAAAATTAACGACAACTTCTCCGTGACACAAGACCCTCAGGATAGCTCCTGATGTCTAGTCCTATATCTCGCGAATTGTTTCAAAGTCGAATTTCTTCTGACACCGCGTAGAGTAAATTTAAATTTCCTGCGTTTTCTTAACTAATTAAATCATATAAGCCATCATTAATAGAATGTTGAAACTACAATCAACTTTCTTTCTGTAAATAGATTTAAGTAAAAACTCTGTAAGTTGTAGAGTTGTTTACTTCAGCCGCCCAAGGTAGTAAAGTAAATCTTGGCGTCCTTTATCCAGATATGGATTAGTAATAGTAAGGCTACGGCTTTATTTAGACAGACGTTAAATAGGAAAACAAACAAATAAACTATATGGATACAATATATAGAGTAAACAAAGTAAACTAGTAGATAACACAATTTAATATATACTTTTTATCACTTTCCATCTTTTACAGTAGTGCACGTGTATATATACCGTAGAAGGAATAACTTACTGATAATAATGAATCTTTTCTCCGTGGCACATTACGAGAAACTGAATATTCTAGAAATATTCACAAATGAATGGCAGCTTAGTATCTAGGAAAGATAAAATGATTTCATAGGCAAAATGCCTAAAACTACAAAGATTTTCCATCCTCATCCTCTTCGTCTATAGCAACTATTCTATTTGGGCAATTTCGCTTATCATGGCCTTGACCACTCACTACATTCACTACATAACCTAGGATCACGTAGCCTTTTAGTTGGTCTAATGGTATCTCTTGCATTTCTTATCGCATTCTCAAGCCCGGAAAGGTCCCTATGAGTCGAAGATTCTGCAGCTGAGCGTTTTCTACCTGCCACCCCTATTGCATTGCTCCTATTGAAATCACCTGGGGGCCGAACTTTCGGTCAGATAGTCAAAGGTTCTTGGGTGCAAGTAGACATAAATACATAACTACTAGTAATACCGATGTCTTATATCCATTTCAACTGTGAACGGGCTGCAAATTGTTGGTGTGTATACCAGGTAGTAATATTCTCATTTAGCTTGGCCAAAATTGTGGAAATGGATTCATCATCTTTCATGATATTAATAGAGTCCAATGCAGTAATAGGAGAATAGTTACGAAGATGCCAATGGGAGCGAAAGTCAGAAATGTCTAGATGCTTATTCAGGCAAATCTAAGATTTTATATCGGCAAGGCATTCCCTAGACACAATAGAAGATGCCAGTACATGCGACTTGTTGGCTCTATTCCTTATTTATAACATCTATAACATTTACTATTGAATGACGAGCTTTGTGGAAGATTTTGAAGTTTACTTTTTCGAAAATGCGCCCACGGAGTCGTCTTCCGATCTTTTGCTGCTGCTGTCTTACACTAGCTGAAATTTCCGTGATATCAGACTGATGTGAATCTTTCAGTTTTTCAAATACTGTAAATAAATACGCTGTCAGACTTCTAGACAAGCCTTAACCTTGGCATGGGCACCTTCTGCTCTGGAGGAAGTGGAATGATCTAAGTAACGATAATTATTCATCCAATGTATCGCAAACTTCTCTTTGTGTGGTATCTATTGTCTTTCAATGTAGCATACTAAGTCCGGAGGTAAAACTGATTTTAGTGTGGACCAAGCTTCGTTGAATCCTTCAGACGTTGCTTGCTGAATAACTCTACCCCTTTTCCGGGAATTTTCCCACATATCCCATTCCTCTTTGCTTGCAAAAGATCCACGATATTTAGCGATTATACTCTTCCATATATGCCAATTACAGAGCAGGTTATGCGACTCTAGAAAACATGCTATAATGACGTTCATCAACGCCAAATCATTGTCAGTCATAATGACTTATATATGCAAGCCACCGTGGAGAAATTTTGCAGTCTCCAAAGCCCAGTTATAATCATCAGTTGTTTCAGACTTCGTCAAGCAGATGAAGGACGTAAAAGTTTGGTAGGTCGATAACACATCAACCGAATGGATCATAGGCATGCGATATTTGTTTGTTTTATATGTTGAATCAATAATCAATATCGAATGATAAAATCTGGTCATTCTAATAGCGTCCAGAAAGGCGGAGAATAGATAATATAAGATGATTGTCGATATAAACTTTAATTCTGTGAGGATCATTCTCCTTCACAAGAATGTCAAGCATAGCTTGAATTGGAGTGCGCCCATCGAGGAAATCCCTAATTTTCTTTGATCGGAGATTTGATATATCTCGAGAAAGCAATATTACCCCAGGATCTTCACGACGTAAAGAAGTAGCAATCTTACGTGGCTCAAATGTACTAACAAGGTTCTCGAAGGTTCATAAAAAGTCCGATGACTCGAGTTATATTCTCCGTATGACATCTTGTTGATATTTATACTGAAGATTTCCATGAATGGTATTCCATAGAGTTCGATTTTTGTGGTCATGGGCCATAGGCCAAGTGATAAGTTTTAGTTTCAGCTTTTGTGATTCTTCTTGCTGAAGCTTTAAGTTTTGATCGGTCTCTTATTGGAACGATATTATTTCCTTGCTATTAGAGTCGTTCTGCTTTATTGCTAATCTTCGCTCTAGCATTTCTGAACACACTCGTTCAATTTCTGATTGATGTCGGAGCTCTTGGCATTTTGATTTTTCTCGAAGCAATGCACTTGATTCACTATGTTCTGGTCCTATTTCTTTGTCTAAATTTGGACTTTTTGATCTATCTTTCATCAGGATATCTTCTAATTCTTTTTCTAGGCTCATTGTCTGATCTATTCCCTCTAATATATCTTGTTTAAATGACTTAAGTGGTTCCTGACTTTTAGGAATAGTCGGTCGAGTACCAATTATACTGCTTGTTAATGTAAGTGGTAATATAAAAGTTGGCATTCACTTGCCCAACCCAAACTAGATGTGAAACAAATATTTAAAGATATCCCAAACCAGGGTAGAAATATGATTTTGTGCTTAATAACAGGCAAAACTTATAGGATATGAAATTAATATGTGATGGAACAAATTTCATTAAGCATATTCAATGTTATTAATTTGGTATAACGAAAGAAACTACCAACACGGGTGATATAGATATTGTTTATGTAAATAAGTCAACAATAAAATGTAGCCGATTGAAGTTGCCACAACAACCATATTTTCTCAGGCTTACACATAATTCTGAAATACGATCAAACCGTGACAATCACAATGCTGTAGAGAAGGTAGATTGATATCTAAATCATAATGTCCAGATATTTGTGCAAAGCATATAATTTGAAAAATCGCAATACATCTTAATTGAATACCATGTCAACTGACTGAGCGTTGTGTTGTTTTCTGAAATCTTTCGTCTTATAACATTCTTTTTTGACGCATATCGATTATATTATTATCGCACATACGTATATCATTGAATGGGGAAGTGAAGCGTTAGAATTCAGGGAATCTATATTATACATAGTGTCGTATGGCTGTAAAGCTATAGGTAGTACTATAGAGCTGGGCGACGGGCGACACATCTTTGTAGTCAATTTTTGCCAAGCTTAGCTGTATCAAATTCAAAAGGGGAATCACATGATGACTAATTGAACCTTCGATGGTTAATCCCTAGTTAAATATTTAACGTAAAGTATGTGCCCCTTGATCGGGCGAGAGTAATCGTCCGTATAACTTTGAATCTCTCTATTCCTTTTGTGATCGAGAAATTTTGGAATGAGCCACATCGCGCACAGCAGCACATTCTTTTTTAAATATAAGAATGCTAGCTTTAAATATAACAATTGCTAGAGAGTATTTTGGGTCACGAGGGTAGTCCATATTGACTTTTAATGGTTAAGAATAGAGAGTTAAAGGAGTTGGGAGTGATAATTGATTACTGTTAGGTATTGCAAAGGCTGAAGTGGTCCTGCCTGAACTTAAAATGTGTGGATAGAATAAACTTTCGTTTGATATCGACCCCGAAATTTCTACTTTTAATTTTCAGAATTTCAAGATTGAGATTTTTCAATTTGGTAATATTGTTTCTATTTTATCTCCTTTTCGACCCTGAACTAAGTAGTTAGAGACTCTATCCTTCTTTTTTTCCCCTGATCTCTCAAGAGTATAACTCAAGTATTACATTAAGTATAGTAAATTTTGTGAGTACTACTACAAAATGTATGTTTTTCGGAAAAAAAAGGCAATTTAGCCTTTAGAGATAGAATAGCCTGTGACATTCTTTATAGTCGTTAGATAACGATCCTGATTAGAGAAAACTTTCCACATACTTTATCTCTTCATCCTTGTCATTTTTCTCGTTTTTCTCTCCAAATTTTGCTCCATAATTCAAGCATCATGAGCTTTTCATCTTCATAATCATACTACCACAAATTTGACTTCGAATTACGCTTTATATCTAATCATTATCGAGCCATACGACATTTTTGCATGCCTTTTAGTCGGAAATCTTCGTTTAGCCTTGAATTTTTTCGTAGAATCTCCCTCGTGACCTCTGGTATTACATTCATATTCTCACCTCTTGTAATAGTTAGTTCTTATGAGGGTATAAAGTAAGAAATACATGTAACATGGACACGGTACCATCTTGAAGCCCTTAAGGATTTTAGACGTAAAGAATATCAAAAATTCTTCTTTACTGTGATTATTCTTCAAGATATCTATCACATGTTTGGGTTCAAAAAATTAATTATGCTAATGATGATTCATGATATTCATTAGGCCTTAGATCAAAAGATTTATTTCTCCTCCAATGGTTTCCATTTCTTTCTATTAATTTCGAAAAGCTCTTCTTCTGAAATATCGTCTAGCGAGTTAAAAGGTTCCTTATTCCCCCCTTCTTCGAAATATTCTTTCTGGGTTTGAGATTTATGTTCTGGATCAGCTTGTTTTTCTCGATCCTGCAATTCAGGAGAAAGTTGGTTGCTGTCATTATTAGAAGAATTGTCGTTCACTAGCGCTAAACTTTCCTCTTCAATATCTGTTCCTCTGACAGTAGAGGTGCTACCTCTACGGTTACTAGGAGATTTTCTAGTCGTTTGGGAGCGTATGTATGCTGGATATTCCTGGCTTATGTTACTTGAAGGAGTCGAGACTTTACGGAATATACTTTGGAATGAGAACTGTCTTCCTTTCGATTGATTAGATGGACTGGGAGAAGGATTTAAATTCGAATCTCGACTACCATCCGGACGCTCTTCAAACTTCTGTATATTCTGGTTGCTAGAGCTTTGAAGTTTTAAGGTAGAAGGTAATCCTAAGAAACTCTGATCTGCTAACATTTCTTCGTCTTGATAGGTACCATCACCTTGACCCTGAAAGTCATGTATAGCGATCTCACTCAAGGGAATAGTCTGTTGAGGGGTTTCATTATGGATTTGAGTGTTGGCACTAGAGTGGTAGGGACCAGGTTCAACTGTTCCATTATGTAACTTTGCCCCAAAAATCGTAGAAACTAGGCCGCCAGATCTAGGCACTTCACTTTCATGACCGGGCCCAACTTCGGGTGGAAATTGAGACATACCAAGTGGTGGATGTAAAGTAGGAGAAGATAGAGCTCGGCCCGAATTTCTAATGGGTAAGATTGGGTTTCGTAACATGTTACTGTGTGTTGTTGTACGTCTTCGAAGACCATCCCATTGGACAGCTAGATGATTATTTTCCCCAATAGCATGGAGATCTTGTTTTTTTTCTTCATGTAACCTCTTTGCTTCTTGCAGTTCCCATTTTTGTCTAGAATCCGAGATCTTACGTACAATAGCTGCTGTTCCCCGTATTGCATCTGCTTTGGGCTCCGATTCTGGCTGTTCCTGCTCAGCAATGGTGCGGACTTGATCCAGATCACCAGTAAAGACTGCTGTATCTGGAACATCTTTAGCTGATTTAGACAGCTGGAGAAGCACAGCACCGGCACAGATAACTAGAAAACCATTGACAACAGTGATGATAGAAGTTACTGATCCACTAAATCCCCTAAATAGAATTGCTGATGTAATAATGGTGGAGCTTGTGAAAAAGACGTAGTATGTCGGCGTGACTAATGCTGCATTAAAGATATTAAGAGCTTTCTGTAGATTATCAGCGAGGTATTGATAAGACAAGGAGAGATGCACACATTTAAATAAATAACTTCTGTGACAAGAGTCGTGATAACAAAAGCTAAGAGTACATAAAGAAACCACTGTTTAAATTGAGAAGTTCCCCCAATTTGTGCAACAATTGCTGCGCCAAGCCCTTGAGTGGCAACAACACTTAGACTTCCAACAAGACTGCAGATAGATAAGTAGACCATCATTGTTTTTTTTCCATAGCGCGGTGCTATCCAAATCGCAACAAATAGACATCCAAAAATGATCACGCTGGCATAAGTCAGAAAGCCAGGTGCAATAACGAATTTTTGCATCTCTTGTATATTTGCCACAGAAGATTCAGCTGGTGCATTCATAACAATAATAACTGATCCAATAATACACAAAAAGCAACCCACTTTTCCAATCATACTTAACCGCTCCTTCAAGAATATTGCCGATAAAATTGTCGTAATAACAACTGACAAGGCACCCAACGGCGTAACTAAGATGGCATCGACAAAAGCGTAGGCAACAAAATTGCAAGCCTCCCCAATTATCATCAAAATCATACCTGCCCACCAATACGAATTCTTAAGGTATCCATACCCCTCACCGGCGGCCTCTCCATATGCTTCATTGGCTTTCAGGAGGCCGATTTTTTTCAATACAAAGGAAACCCCAATGAAAATGCTCGATGCGAATGCTAAAATAATTCCAATAGCTTTATATATGTGCGGCCGTGTTTGTGTTGTTAGGTCCATCGTAGAAGTAGTATTTGCTCTAGTATAAAGTAGAGATGCGTTCGTTAGGACCCGAACAGATTGATCCATAGCTATGTCTCGTAGCGGCGGCTAGAAGGTTGTAAGATTTTCCCAAACTTATAATTGTTCCATTTAAAACGTATGAGGTTTCTTCACGTTATCCTGGCCGCCAACCAAAAATGAGGAGAAATCTACTTTAGAGATAACATCGATTGTGGAATCTCTAGTAAATTGAACGTTAGTTACACAATAAATTTGAGTCGATTGTAGATGTATATTGTGATTGACTGAGTGATTGACTGAGTGATTGTAGTAATCATATCTTGACGGTGCAGAAGCTAATGATAGCAGAAGATGTTAGGTACAAAGTAACGTTAGAATTGAGTTTTCATAGTTATCATCGGCGGGGAATTTACTGGCAAGGATCTTGATCGTAGTATAAAATTTAATCAGAATAAGATAAACCCAGATCAGACGGATGATACACAATGTCATGGGGAAATTGAGAACGTTGAAGTAGAGACTGGGAATATTTATGGGTCCACTAGTCTAAAATAGAATGATCCACACTTATATTGACGAGTTTGACTAGGGTAATTTTATATAGTGTTTTTTACTTGAGGAGGATTTTGTATATCGTACGCTCTGCTTAATTAGACCTAATCAAGCTTAGATTATATCTTCATGAAACTATCGCACAACTCATTCCAATCAAACTCTACGGGTGTTAGTATGTGACATTAAAGTGTACTATGGTCGGTTTAGCTCTGATAGATTAATGTGTTATTGATGTGTTATTGATGTGTGATGAAAATATAATGATTAAGAGATAAATATATATTTGGCCCACACCTCCCATGTCTCTATCCTGGTATTCCTGACACAAACTTTCTTATTGGCGGAAATCATCACAGAATACGCTTACTAAAGCTTGACAACTCACATTGTTACGGTAATTATCTAGACAAATCAAGTTATTCTCATGTTGATGAAGTCATTTTCGAGCATGTTTACATGTTTACTAAATTTACAATGAAGCATTGCTGTGGTGAAGATAGCACGGTCTTAAAGCTGCACATGTAAATCGCTTAAATCTGCTTAATTGAAGCGCACTCCCTGGGCACGATATTAGTTGCACAACCTTAAAGAACCTTTAAGGTATTCCCCTGAACTCGCAATCACGTGAAATTTTATCCCTTGTTTAGACTACCCTATGGTCACGGTGGAAATTGTAGGTGGTACCGTTACTACTACCTCGAGCCTGGGAAAAAGTAACTCGCATATACATATGCATGTAGTTTGGCCTGAAAACAAGGATTAAAACATGCGCTAGCTGGGGTCATACAGACCTTTACTGGGATATATCTGCGCTAAAACTACCATGCTTATGTACGATTATTTCATAACTTTCTTTTTTCACATCCGGAAGTCTTGCCAGACATGGATTGCACATAGGATCAACAAGTCAAAAATGTTATTTTGACGCAAGAAAAATTTTCAACAATCAAAAATCCAACAACTAATGCAGACTTTTTGGATCCGGACAAGAAGTTTGACAAGGCTAAAAGTCGTATCCAATGAAAGGTGACGTCCAACATCTTCGACGTTTGATTTCAAAGCAAAATGTTTACTTGGTGGAAAAAATAAGTCCATGATTTCTGTAACTTCTATTAGCTTCAGATACATGGAAAAAACGCGACAATTACTTCTTTGACCAATACAATGTTCATCTATTGCAGTTTTCCATTAAATGTATATCACTTTCTAATCAGAAATAATATACTTCCGTGAATAGTAACCACAATATTGTAAATATACTGGCTCGAAAACACTTTGAAGGATGGAGTCTGTATTAGATCAATATTATTTAGCTCCGATGGAACACCGTCAGCTTAAACATCGAGATGAGATTCTCAATTTGGATTCAAAGTTGGCGCAGTCCATATCACTAAGCGTAGTTAAGAAGCATAAGATAACTCTGTTAAATTACAAGTTACGAGGTTTAGGATCTATACATATCTATTGGAGTATTACATTCTCTTAATCTATTATCAAGTGATAAAGCTACATATAAATTATTTATTTTATTATTAGATGAAAGATTCGTCTTTGTGTACTTAAATTTCTCTTATTAAATTTTGCAAGTTTCAATATCTTATAGAAAACTATACTCTTATTTCATTCGGTGAATTAGAGAGCCATGTTCGAAAAACACACATAAACAGCCTTTCCAATTCAATGCTTCGTAGCCATGTAACGCATACAGAACTAGCAACCGGTCGAAAATGACAAGTAAACAGGCGAGGAATATCCAAGAAAAAGGGTTTCTCATATACACCGGAACATGTTGCTATACAAATAAAACAAAAATGAAATAATAAATGGAACCAGATGATGAATAGAAAACAGAAAATAAAAATTAGAAAACATTAATAATAATTACATGAAAAACAAATGAAAGCTGAACAATTATGATTAAAAACGCCAGAAAGTAACGCAATAATACAAAAATATTGAAAGAATGAAACTCAGAAATTATGACTATATACATTAAAAAAAGAATGACAAGTAGAGGTACAAGCTAGTACTTGGTCGGGCCTCCTCTGGCATCAATTACGGCCTTGCAACGATCTCGCCAAGATGCATACAAATCAGAAATAAATTCATCAAGTACTGCATCCCAGGCCTCCTGTATGTTCCGACGAAGTTCATCATTTCCTGCCCTCCTTGGATTGTAATCCGTGAGAGAGTAATGGTCTTGAATATATCTCTTCATCTTGGCCCAGACATGCTCAATCAAGTTCAAGTCTGGAGAGTAAGGAGGCCAATCGATTGTCTTAATCTCACGACGACGTAAGTTATCCTGAGTAAGCCAAGATCGATGGCACGATGCGTTGTCGTGTTGAATAGGGTGTCCCTTCCTTGTGACCGCTCGTACTGAACCAGCCTTTGTACTTGCGACAAAATGTAAGCATCGTACTTGGCTGAATTCATTGTTCCATACAGCTTTTCCCAAGACGTCCCTAAATCTTTCCTTCCGTTGTGTATGATTCCATGAAACATCCAAGCTGGAAGTTTCCCATACTGGAGAGTTAGACACTCGGGAAGTAATCGGTCAAAAAGTATTACCTGCCTGTCGCCCTCTACAAGAACCGTAGCATACCTTCGGCTGTTTGCTCCTCCATGAGCCCAAACTTCATCGGAAAACATTTACTCAGAAAGTCTCTGAGGCGACCAATAAAAAGCACGCATTGCAAACTCCAAACGCCTTTGCTTATGTTCCGGCCTATCTGAGAATCCCTCTTTCTTCGATACTCTTCGTTCGTACCCTTGCGATTTGAACGCAGTTCGAATCGCTTTCTTCCCGAATTGGTTGAGATCCAATTCTGGGGCGAGATTAGGAATCATGCGGAAGGGAGCATGGCGATACTGTGGGTTATAGTGAAGCCAGCTCACCATTTCCTGGGCCTTTTCCTCAGACACAGCTGGTTTCCTCCCGCACGTCTTCTTCCCAGCGTCAAAACCATGACTTCGGACATAATATACTTGCCGCTTAGTGGAACCAAAGTGCTCCGCAATTATTGTCACCGGCACTCCTAGATCCTAAGCAGTTTGGATTTCGATTCGATCCTCTTTTGTAGTTTCATGACTACGATTTCGATCATTGACTGTAGAAGGCTCAAACCCTTCTAGGGTAGAGCTATTTATTTTTCTAATTTTTGCTCAGTAGTTGCAGTGGGTTAAATTAAAGCATCTATTTACAATTTGGTAGAATTATTCGAATCTTGGCTCTCTACAGGGGGAAAACTGCACTCTATCGAACTTGGATTAAATGCCATATGAGGCTGGTACATAGTAGAATTTCATTAGTTATTGACTTAGGAATGTGATATTAAACTCGACATACGAATTGGAATAACAACCTATGTGTTGTGGTTCAGCAGGAAGACTCGGCCCAAAATCAGAAACCATTGGAAATGGAATAGGACTGGTTTTTCTTAGCAATTAGTCAAAAAGGGTGATACAGCAACCTACAAGAGAGATTGAGAAGTGGCAGATCCCTTCAGAGGGTAAAATTCGTCTGTTCGAGACATAGAGTTGGTGATGCCAATGTTTTCCATGATAAATTTTGATGTAGTGTATTTGTGCGGTGAGGTGGGACTGAAAGTGGAAGCTGGAGAAGATATGGTTGTATGATGGTGGAGGTATCTTGGGACCTCGAGAATTTGAAGATATCCAATTTGGTTTCTTGCATTTCTCACCAACTTTTTAGCGTTACACTTGATCGACTACTTACCCCTGCCTGCATGCATATGTATATGCGAGTTACATTTTCCCAGGTTCGAGATAGTAGTAGGGGTATAAGCGAGGTGATAATATCCCAATAAAGAATAATCTGCTATCCAAAAGAGTTTACCCCTCGCACTTATGAAATTTCTTGGCAGAAAATGTTTGGTGAATTTATCCGACAGAGAAATTGTAGGTGGGTCAATTCTTTTACTTTAAGCCTATTTCATACATGATCTGATGCATAAAACTTTATGCAATCATACCATCAAAATTTACAACTTGAAATAAAGTGAAAGATTTAAACAAAGATTTACAGATAGGATCAACAAAAGCAGATAAAAACTTTAGTCCTCGGTACTTTATCGGGCCACCATCAGCATCCATGATCGCCCTACATCCATCCAGCATAGTCTCATTGAGTTTGACAAAATATTCAGAGGGCACAGAGCCGCACGCTTCCTTCACAACCAGTCGAAGTGTATCTCGACATCGTTTTTTGCCGCTACCCAGACTTGGATACTTGAACTGAATGTAATCTTCCATGCTATCCCAAACAGCCTCCCTCGGATGAAGTTCTGGGGAGTTAGGAGGCCAAGGAATTGGAGTATTGACTCTCTCCCCCGCCTCTTCCATCGTCCTGGCTGCTGCGTGAA
>QVIK01000424.1:10092-28485 GCA_003957845.1 Oidium heveae
TTTTTTTTTTTTTTTTTTTTTTTTTTTTTTGATTGATTGGCGATAATTCGAAATTTCAGGGGCTAATTAATAGAAAACATGTCACAAACTTTACGATTTATATGTTCCTAGAAGGTAGGTATAGTTGGGATTAGAAAAAAAGATGATATTACAAAAGGCTGGCACACAAATTGCAACTTAACAAGCCACTGCTTGAACCCTTGTTAAAACAGCAATACACAAATGCCACTACTTTTATGATTGGCTCAAGTTCCAGCCAATCTACAACAAAAGAGCAGCAATACTAGCGTAGTCGGTCAAGTAGGCTTCCCTGATAAGATACACTGCTGTACTTGGCGGTCATTTGTGAAACTTCAATATATTAGCTGAATATTTTTAGCAATAATTATGAGCAAACTAGTACTAATTAAGGTCCTTGGTCGGTAGTAATATTATTATTTTCAAAACTTTACTGCTATTAATCATTTCATGTCTTGCTTATCAACACGAGTGTAATTTAGCTCAACGCCTTTACTTAAAGCGCGATCAATATGAGTTGATCACTTTCCTGTGGCTCTAACACCTAATATTTTAGGCAGCTATTTATTGTAGGCTATATTTAGAATATTATTTTTACCACGGCAGTATCCTTATTTTGCAGGGCTTAAGTAGGGCTTGGGGGGGGCGCATATAGTGTGCATGGGAGGCAAATATATCCAGCCGCCGGAACTAGTGTATGATGTGAAAGCTGGGGGAAAATTGGCGAGACCGGCGATCTATTTGGCGTGTTCAGTCGAGATTCATTGAGCAGTAGTAGCAGTTTATAGGGGTCGCAGTCTAGTTATTACTATCACAGCATACATATTTTCTAGCATAATTTACGTCAAATGCAAGCCTGTGCTTATACATTGCATAACTGCCCTTCGTTTACTATCCCGACCCTAAATAACTTGCATAGACATATGCATTCAGGCAGGGGTAAGATGTCGATCAAATGTAACACTAGAAAGTTGGTGAGAAAAGTAAGAAACCATATTGAATATCTTCAAATTCTCGAGGTCACAAGATCCCACCACCATCACACAACCATATTTTTTCCATCTTCCATTTTCAGTCCATCCTCATCGCACACATATACTACATCAAAATTCTCAGCGGAAAGCTTTGGCATCAACAACTCTCTGTCACGAATAGACGAATCTTACTGTTTGATGGAATCTGCCACTTCTCAATCTCTCTTTTTGATTGCTGTATCACCTTATTTGACTAATTGCTAAGAAAAATCATTACTATTCCACTTCCAATGATTTATGATTTTGGGCCGAGTCTTCCTGCTGAACTGCAGCACATAAGTTATTATTCCGATTCGTATGTAGAGTTTAATATCACATTTCTAGGTCAATAAATAATGAAATTAAAGTATTTACCAGCCTCATATGGCATTTGATCCGAGTTCTATAGGGTACAGTTTTCCTCCTGCTGAGAGCCTAGATTCGAATATTTCTACCGAATTGTAAGTAGATTTTTTAAACTTAATCCATTGTAACTACAGAGCAAAAATTAGAGAAATAAATAGCTCTACCCTAGAAGGGTTTGAGCCTTCTTCAGTCAATGATCGAAATCGTAGTCTTGAAACTACGAAAGAGGATCGAATCAAAATCCAAACTGCTTTGGATCTAGGAGTGCCGGTGATAAAAATTGCAGAGCAGTTTGGGTTCTCTAAGCGGCAAGTATATTATGTCCGAAGTCATGGTTTGGAGACTGGAAAAAGAGGTGCGGGAGGAAACCAATTGTGTCAGAGGAAAAGGCCCAGGAATTGGTGAGCTAGCTTCACAGCAACCCACAATATCGCCACGCACCCTTCCGCATGATTCCGAATTTCGCCCCAGAATTGGATCTCAACCAATTCGGGAAGAAAGCGATTCGAACTGCGTTCAAATCGAAAGGATACGGACGGAGAGTATCCAAGAAAAAGGGATTCTCAGATAAGCCGGAACACAAGCAAAGGCGTTTGGAGTTTGCAATGAGTGCTTTTTATTGGTCCCCTCAGAGACTATCTGAGAAAATGTTTTCTCATAAAGTTTGGGCTCATGGAGAAGTAAATAGCTGGAGGTCAGTGACGGTTCTTGTAGAGGCGACAGGCAAGAAATACCTTTTGACCGATTTCGTCCCGAGTGCCCAACTCCCATGTATGGGAAACTTCCAGCTTTTTCATGGATCATACCCAACGGAAGGAAAGCATTAGGGACGTTTTGGGAAAATGAGTATGGGACAATGAATTCAGCTAAGTACGATGCGTATATTTTGTCGCAAGTACAAAGGTTGGTTTAGTACGAGCGGTTACAAGTAAGGGAAACCTGGTTTCAACACGACAAAGCATCGTGCCATCGATCTGGGCTTACTCAGGACAACTTACGTCATCATGAAATTAAGAAAATCGATTGGCCTCCTCACTCTCCAGACTTGAACTTGATTGAGCATGTTTGGGCCTAGATGAAGATATACATTCAAGACCATTACTCTCTTACTGGTTACGATCCAAGGGGGGTAGGGAATGATGAACTTCGTCGGATCATACGGGAAGCCTGGGATGCAGTACTTGATGAATTTATTTTTGATTTGTATGTATCATGGCGAGATGTTTGCAAGGCTATAATTGATGCCAGAGGAGGCCCAACAAAGTACTAGCTTGTACCTCTGCTTGTCGTTCTTTTTTTAACGTATATAGCCATAATTTCTGAGTTTCATTCCTCCAATATTTTTGTTTTATTTCGTTACTCTCTGGCGTTTTCAATTTTAATTGTTCTTCATCTTTTAATTGTTTTTAATGCCATTATTATTTGATGTTTACTGTTTTCTGTTCATCATTTGTTTCCAGTTATTAATTTATTTTTGTTTTGTTTGTATATTATCATGCTCCGTTGTATATGAGAAACACGTTATTTTGACGCAAGAAAAATTATCAACTTTCAATAGAGGTTGGCGTTTACATGGTTCAAGCAACAATGATACGCCGTAAAATTACCATGTCCTGTTCTGGCATTTAGTGATTTATGTAGTAGCCGCCGTGATAGTTCTAGCTCTGGTGGCTTCCTACGACGCATTTTCAAATCCAGATCTTGGTATCGAGCTGGGCAAACTTGTGACCACCATTTTTCCACTAGTTCTTGACGTCGCTGTTGCATAAGACGACGGAGGTAGGCTAGAGTGATGTAATTAGGCTCAGTATTTCTCTCGGGGAAATCTCGCAAAGCAGTACGGGCTTCTAAATCCGCTTCTTCATTTCCTTTAATATCTGAGTGACCTGGCACCCATCTAAATTCAGCTTTTATACTCTTCGCTTAATTATGAAATAATTTGCATAATCTAATCCTCGATATTGATTTGCCAGTTTGAAGAGCCATTACTGCAGACTAGTTATCGAGAAATACAAGTATCTTCTCTTCATTTTGCCTCATCGACAAAGCTACTCGAAGTGCCATGGTTGTGCCAAAGATCACTGCATCATAGACCTCTCCACCATGAAGTGTTCCGTGTCCCTTTTTAATAGTAGCTCCTCCGCGCTGAAGAACGTAGCCCCAGGACGAACGTCCAGTGACCCTCTGATGACCCGTCTGAGTAAGCACATAATTTGACTTGCACTTTGCGACACTCCAGGGACGATGAAGTCCATCGGAGTAAGAATTTTGACCACTCTTGGGCTTGCATCCGCCATATTAACCTATTATGTAATACTGCGTCAAAGGCTCCTTGTACATCAAGTTTAACAAATATAGAAGCCCAACCTTGCGACTTAGCCTCCTCAATGTCGTGTACAACACATGAAACGAGGTCATTTGATGATTTCTTAGGGAGTGCTCTAAATCGCTGATGGCTAACAATATCCCAAGCGATAGAAAGCTGTGATGTTCTCTTCGCCAAAATCCTCTCCAATCCTTTCCCTAGACAAGACAGAAGTGATATCGGCCTCCATCCTTTTACTGACGAAGGGTCTCAACCACTTTTAGGTAGGAAGACTATTTCAGCAAGCTTAAAACACCGTGGGTGATAACCTAGATGCAGACATGCACGAGTAAGTTGCATGACATGTGGTTTTATATTTTGCCAGCAGGCTGCAAGTAACTCGACAGAAATTCCATCGGCCCCAGGACTATTGTTACCGCTTCCAATCGTGCAGGCCCTTACTTCTTCGTCCTCCGTTAAATCCTCCGACCATGAGATATGTGCTTCTCCTTGTAATGTGCAGGGGGAAGATCATCAGCGGCTGAGAATCTTGCTACTAGGCAGTCTCTCAGGATTATAGCACGTTCTTCCTGATTTGATATAAATTGCCCTTGATATCGAAGGGGGGGGAGTTATGCTAGCATTTCGAGGCGTTGCCCATCGCATAAGCTTGAAAGCATTTCGGGAGGATTTCATGTCTCCTACCTTTCTATTCCAGTGCTCTCTTTTTGCAGAGGCGACTGTAGCCCTAGGTTTCTTTGCTCTTATCAGACGATCAGGTTCCTCAATTATGTGTTGATACTCTAAGTGTGTAAATTTGCACTCTGGAGTCCACCATGGTCCCTTCCTTCCGCTTTGTTTGCCAGGGCGTTTACCAACTGATTTCAGGGCGTTGTCTAGAGTCCAAGATATTTCCTGTGCGAATTTCTCTAGCTCTTCTACTGTGTTTAATTCAGTAATTTGAGGAATCAATTGCGAAACTATTCGAGTGAATCGGGGTAAGTTTGTTTTAGAGAATTTGAGTTGGTAAATTTGTAGTTGATGTTTTGTGGTTGGAGACAAAACCACAGATAGGGAGATGGTCGCTGGTCATGCACTCTTCAGTGCCGACCCAAGACATAGTGTCACTTAGATTCGTAAATGCTAAGTCTAACGTATTACCGGCACGATGTGTGTGTTCACCTACTTTGAGGCAAATCAAGCTATGTTCCTCCGTCTATCTATCGATATCTTCACCTTGACCGTAGTAAATATTTGCACAAGGCTGCCAGGCCCAGTAGACAGAGCTAAGATCTCCAATTGCTATTGTTTTGGGTGCTGGTGTCTAACTAATAACATGTTATACCGGACTAGGGTCATGAGGAGCTTTGTAAACATTTAAAAACATAATATAATTAACTTCGACCCAGCAGTAATCACTAGTGGGTGATTGGGGGTGCCTCTATTTTGAAGTTAATCTTTTTGGGTCTTTCCTGACGTACGTGGCTGCCCGAGGTCGAAAATTATTTTCCCCTAACAAGAGATATTGATCATTAAAAAGGGTGTGTCTTCATAAGTTCAGACCACCATGGTTTTTGCATCAACAAGACATCATTCTTAGCTCGCAGGCCTGAGCTAGCGCAATGTCTTGCGTGGTGCCTCCTCTTCCTACATTAATTGCCATAAAATTTAGGACGTCTTTGAGGGGAAGGCACCCCTTTGGGTTGCCCTTCATAAGCGAGAAGCAATACTTGTCAATACTTCGTCAGGAGTCACTTGAATGATTTCAGAATTGCTAACGGTTTCTGATGAATTGTCAGTAATCAAAGCTTTTTCCTCCGCAGATCTAGCTCGCAGGACTGCCTGATACTTTCTTTCCCACGCTAGACGATACACTTTTAGCTGCTCTTTGGAGGGTGCACCAGTGCGAGTGGGATGAGCTAGGCATCGGCGACTATCGGCACGATGTGGTCCCCTACAGTTTCTACATTTTGTTGCCGCCATGCTAGTATCTCTATTGTGATTGGTTGAACCACAGTTGCCACATGACGGTGCTCTTGAACAGTTCTAAGCTGGGTAGTGCCCATTGCAACGCTTGCAGAACTCAATAGGTTGCTGCTTTTTGTAGGGCCTCATAATTCCGGGTTCGTCAAAAACCCTGAAACCGCTACGTGGAGCTTTGCAAAAATACGCCATCCGTGTTCTATGAGGCCCTTTTGGGTTATTTTGACCGAATAGTTTTAAATTTGCCGGTCGCACAGAGCAGACCTGCTCAATCTCGTCAGAAAGCATTGATTTACTTACTTCAACTTGTCCTTGTTCCATATAGATAACGACTGGCAGTGTTGGAACTAACACTGAGACTTAATTGGTGGCAGGTTCCAGCTTCGCACTGGATAGAAATAATCTATTTGCTGCTTTTAACATTTCCTCCCGTGCTTATGGGTTGGAAGGGCACAAGGCAAAACCTAAGTGTACAGGCTTTATTCTACCAATGAGAGAAGGTGAGATCAGTAATTTTTTAACAATTACTTCACGGATACCAGCGGGTGGGTGATAGTTGGCGCCACTCGTGATCTTTAGGAAGACGGAGAAAGAGTATTTCGTCTTGGATTGCTTTCGTTGAGGAAGTTGTGTCTTCAGATTTGTCTTTATTATTGGAGCGATGAGATGTATTGCCCAAAGGTGCTACTCGTGCTGCAGCATTTAAATTTCCCTTTCCTTTTTCTTGCCTTTGCGTGCTACTGTGGCCTAGGAGTTGTCATAAGATTGGGGAGTTTTTGGTAGTTCCGCATTTTTGTCTGATCCTTGGCTTGGAACTTGACTGAGTATGATCCGGGGAGTTGCGATGGCCACCTTCTTTGTCAAGTTTCTATCAGTTTCCCTTCCTTTCACATTTCCACTGCCTTTGTTTGGTCGTGTGTGTATTGGAACACAAGGTGGGGATGGGGAAGAGTCTGCAGCTGCAAAATTAGATATGGCCAACCTTAGGTAGGCCTTAAAAGCTTCAGCTTCTTCTTTTTCTATTTCTTCATTGAGATTGGTCAATGTACTATCTACGTTACTGGGAACAGTAGTACAAATCATTAATCGAACATGCCAGGCACGTTCATGACGCTGTCGAGTCGCAATTATTTCTGCAAGTTCCTTTGGAAGGAACGCGTTCACATTGCCAGTATTTTCGCTGCTATTTCTGGAATTTCTGTCTGGTAATGGACGCTTTGAAGGAGCAATAGGCTTTTGTATCGGCCTTTCGACTAGAGGTTTGCTGGGAAGTTGATAGTTTGACAGCTGTGGAGGTGACGCATTGGGGGAATGAGGGGAATTGGGGGTAGGCTTTGGCTTGGTTCCGTCGAAGGAGCTTTTGATTCATACAGAATAGATTTATATTTATTTATTTTGTATATTAGCGATAATTTTGATCATTTTCTAGTATAAATGATGCCGATCATAAATGAATCAGGCTTTAATCTGGGTAATTTTACGGATATCTCCGGGTACCTCATAAATATAAGCTTAGTCAGCTCAGAAAGACCAACCCCACGTACCAACTTATCACCCCATTTTAACTTTCACTTTTTCAACTTAAACAGTATCAAGAAAGTTTATGTGTTTAGGTATTTCATATGGGAGTAGTCATGACTATCATTTACTGTTTAAAATAGTGCAAGCGGAATTTATAAAGTAAAGTATATAAATAAATATCAAGATAAAATTTTTCCTCTTTTTTTTTTTTTTCTCTAGCTTTACTGCGGAATGCAGAGCTACTAGTATACACTATTTCCGAGAATCTCATTCCATAGTCATGAGCACTAATTACTATACTTTTTACAACTGTTTTCCAAACCTAAAACAGTTATTTATTGGCATATACATTAAGTTGTCTCAAACCTCGAACTAACCAATTCTTACTGCAACCCTCATTAAAATCCAACGTACATTTTATGTACTGTCTTGGAAAAGAGTGGTTTGCTAATTAATTGGCTATGATACAATATGTCAAAACCAGAACACCTTTTCCACAAATAGAAAGCATTAATGCATTACATTTCCTTGACACTAATATTGGGGCACACGATACACCTTTGTGTATTCATGTTTATTATCATGGCTATTCCATGTGCTGTGTAGAAATAGGTCATATCCTACATCTAAGTAGAATATTCCAACAATTACACTACTGAATAATTAAGTTAACTTTTTAAAAAAAAATTAAATCTTCCAATTTGTTACCCAATAGTTTTATTTACTATCATTTCTACCGAATAGAAAATGTTACAATGCATAGTCAACCAGTGTCTCCGTTTCAAGCACCATTACTTTCAGAACTTCCTGACTCCTCGTCAGTGATGACTCCTTCCTCTTCTACATCTATGCCGCTTCCTCCAGAAGCCATGTTTAGCTCAAGAGAAGAGTTATATACTTCAATACAAGCCTGGGCAGTAGACTGTCTCTATGCATTTAGAACTGAAAGATAAAAAAAAGATAAGGAATAATCAGCGTATAAGAGCTATTTAAAGTTGCGACCGAGCTGGAAAAGCGCCACCTGCTGAGCATCCAAGGAATAGTTCTGAGGAAAGAAAACGCTGTACATCTAGTCGTAAGACAAATTTTTGTTTTCTGTAATAACTATGGAACGTTCGGATAAACCGTGGCAGTTACGACATTGATCTGAATCTGAAGATAGCACACATAAACACTCCCCAAGTCAACCAGCCAGTAGCAATCTAGCACATTGAAAAAAAAAAAAAAAAAATTGCACAAGTTGAGGTAGATCAAGCTCGATCTTTATACAACGCTGGTGAGAGAAACTTCCATGCTTCAAAATTAGAGTTTCAGCAATAGCTAGGTATCAAGCCGAGACAGGCGAATACATAGCTTCGTCATATAGTTTCGATGCCACTGCAACCATACGATATCTTTTATTTAAATACCTCATTTGAGAGAGAGAGAGAGAGAGAGTAGATGTATGGCCACTCAGGAAATGATGCACTGATAAAGCATTTATGAGATACTGTACCCCGGGCGTGTATCCGTATAATTACCACTTTAATCTGTAGAAAAGAGAATGTTGCCTAGCCAACAAGCATTTCCAACTTTTATATTTACTCCTCTACTCACAAAGTTATACCATTAGCAAAGTAACCCAAGTTCATTATCTTAATTCTTCTTCACCCACAAACGAACTCATTCTTTTTTCCCATTTTATTTATCACCACTCATATCACACTATAATTAAAATGGCAGCCATAAAAGAATTATCCAATCCCTCCAGACAGAGAAGTTGAATGATTTGAAGATCTTTTCTCTGCTTGTCAAGAGCTCGGAAAACTTGCAAAATATGTGTTTTTCATTGGTGATTCTAGCAAGCACTACGGTAGTAAGCACTAAGTTAGATATATAAAGTACATTGACTGCAAGCATCCTGGAAAAGTTTACCCGAAAGAGTCTGATAATACTATTTCTAAGAAGGCGACTTCAGAATTCTTTTAAAACAGACAAGTATATTTCTGGTAGAATTCTTATTCAGTACTTATTAAATAAGAGACAAAGTATCCCTAGCGATACGAGAGCGAGTTTGAAGGTAGTTGGACACTTGCGCATAGGGGAACTGAAAACCGTGTACACAACCATCAAGCCAGCACCAGCCTCACGTACCATGAACATCATAAAGTAGATCATGCAATCCTTAATAAAGCTCGTGAGATGATTTCGGCTGGTGTAGATACAAAATGAATAGCTCTAATTTCATGACAGGGAGATCCTACCTTAGCTGATTCTCATCGTGATTTATTCAACCTAAAGGCTGAATTTCTACGATAGCAAAGGCATGATCTTTCGTTATCTGAAGCTCTAGTTTAACAACTTGAGGTAGATAAGTCCAAAGGCGATATTTTTCTTTGATTATAAGCTCGATACATCGTCCCGGATCTTGATGGTTTTTGTCGCTCTTTGTGAGGCAGTTCAGTAAACTCGATGTGACTATAAAATTCTGCTGCTGAATTGCACTCACAAAACAAAAGAATTTGATACGCTGCTCTTGCGTTGTATGGGTGTTGATCATCATGAGAACTCTCTCACGATTGCCCTCTAATTTTTAGTTTGCGAAGTCCTGGGAACTTACGACCAAGCAATTGAATGGCTCATCGAAACAGTATACGTCCGCGTAGGTATGGCTATATGGCCATCAGTTGTTGCCATAGATTATGAAACTGCCTTAACGAGGGCAGTAGGTAATCGATTCCCCCTAAGCAAAGCGAATCGAGTCTTTTGCTGATTGCAAAAAATGAAGAACATTCATGCAAATTGCAAGGCTATCTTGGGGACAAAAGACCGCCGGGAAGAATTTAAATCTGCTGTTAGAGTAGTGGTTCCAGCAAAGACTTCTGAGATATACCATGATACCATACAAGAGCTGAAAGATAACCTCAATTTCAACGAAACCACACCATTTTCTATACCAACTGTAGCTTCATCAAGAAAAGTCGAACGTAAAGCAGCTTCATACGTTCTTGGGCAGTGGCTCGGACCACACAAAGAATTAATTGTCTCTGTATGGGCCGACCAGCACTTTCATTGCGGAACCACAACCACTCCTAGGAACAAAGGAGGCCATTACCTGATCAAAAACTGGATTGGAGAAGGAGTTCTTGATTGCATGTTCCTTTATAGCAATCTTTTGGAATTCCAACACATCACGAAAGAATGACTTTAAAGAGTAACTAAATTCGTACTATCGAAGCGCTTTACTGATGCTATTATTGGCGAAATATACCAAAATCAAGGAGCTATAAAGCATACGTCTCATACGAAAGAGAGATCTGTAGCTAGCTGTATATTGCTTGTTTTAGCTTTGATCAAAAAATCATTGCTGTAATGACACTCATGGCCGTCTAATAAGAGAATAGATCAATGTTTTCCAGGCTCAGTGTCTCTCAATTTAATTGAGTGGTCTAAATATTTAAGCACGGCTTCATTAGATGTGTAGTATATGGTCATCCACGTATCGTCTTCCGGGTTTGGTAATTCCCAGTTGCTCATTGACATTTGGCCTGGAAGTATAATAGCGAAGGTTAATAAGTTTTGGTGGCATAAGTCGCCTCGATTACTGTAAATGAGAGCATGCACTCAGGTGAGCCTGTACATAGTTCTTTCACATCTTTTAATACGATGACTCTTTGACTACAAGGGCAGCCGATTCTGGCCCTAGTTTTATCCATATTTCCGACTCTATTTACCATTTTAATTTTCCGAATCTTGCATCATAGGCGATAGGTAGTCAATAAAGCACCGCTTGATAGTAATAGGAGAAGGTGACTCTAGTCGTGCTTGAGTGGTAGTTTTGATTCCAATCCTATGAAAGCCTATAATATTCGTACGCGAATTCTCCTATATCCAGAGCCAAGAACCAGCTGGAGGCTTCCTAGGCTGTGATTCTGGGACTAAAAGAATACATATAGCACTTCAAATCAAGCTCTCTAATAGCCCTTGGCTCTCCCTTGGTCGAAAACTTATTGATATACTTTCAAATTACCTTCTGTTAAGCAGGGCTATGGATCTCATTGCAACCACCCCTCGTTTATGAAATTCCAAAAATTACTCGTGGACTAATTTCATTACTTTTAAGCCCTCTTGTCAACTAGATTTCGGATTCGAACTTTTATGTGATAAAAAACGGCAGGCCTATGTAGAGGTAGGAGCTATTTTGCACTATGAAGAATAGATGCTTTGGGGATCTATGATTCATCCATCGCCAATAATTCGGCTATATTCAGACGTGATTTCTCATCAGGAGCGATGGTCAAATATTAGTTTTTATAATTGGAGCCAATTGGAGGGTAGTCTAAAAGTTGCTGATTACGAGAATTACAGTTAATTGGACAAATAGATAACGTAGATCACTACTTGACCGGCTACTCTTTCAAACTATACAACTTCTAATCCCTATAACTTCACGAGATGTAAGCTAAACTCATTGAACGAAGATGCAGTCCGGAGATACAGATATATCTTCAGCCTCGGGGCAGGTTCTTGCATGGAGACGCCACATTCCCGCGTACGGGTCACTATAATTGAGTCAGTATCCATCATCGGGAGAATATTCTATCAATTGGTTATCTCTAAGGGTGAAGACTTACAAAACTCATGGTTTGAGCAGAAAACCTCTGATTTCATCTTTACAAAATCCTTGAATCGATTGAATAGCAATGAAATTGGAATAGACTGGCTTCCATTAATGTTTATTCCTGAGACGTCATCGTCAGAACGCTCACGCTGCAGACTTTTACTGCTTGTTGGACATCGAAGTTATGACAACGTTGACTTTTTGTGGGAATGCCAATAAAACCGAGTACACTTTATATTTGACCCACCTCACAAGTCTCATACTTTCCAGCCTCTAGATTTGACCTGCTTTTCACTTTTCAACTCTCACCTCTTAAGTCTCGTTATCGGAAAATTCTCAATAATCTTTCTTTTTTAAATGTCGGTATTCCGGTAAGCAGGTATGATTTTACAACGTGCTATTGTAAAGCAAGAGGTAATCATCTCAGAGAGGGGTAGATACTTGCGGGATGAGAGGTCGTGGGTCTTATTCCTTGGAACCCCCAGAGAGCATTGCGAGGAGATGGCTTATAAACTAGCCAAAAAAGATAAACGAATTGAGACTCTAGAGGTTCAACTTGCTGATCGGAAGCCCATAAAACGACAGAAGATCAGAAACGACCCTAATTCGAAGATTTTCACTATCGACGAGATTAAGGAAGCACGTTACAGAGAAAATACCATGGCTGAACCATTTAGCAGTTTCAAGGATATGATTATGCTTCAGTAGGGTGAGACTGCCTCGGATTGCGGAAAAGCATACTTTCCAGAGCGACTTTAGGCATCATTAGGATCTTGCTCTACATCTTTCCAAACATGGTACTACTTGGTCCCAAAATTCTTGTTTCGGTTAGAGATAAATTTTCTTGCGCACCACTATACAATGAATGAAAAGTGAAAAGTGAAAAGCAGGTCAAATCTAGAGGCTGGAAAGTATGAGACTTGTGAGGTGGGTCAAATATAAAGTGTACTCGGTTTTATTGGCATTCCCACAAAAAGTCAACGTTGTCATAACTTCGATGTCCAACAAGCAGTAAAAGTCTGCAGCGTGAGCGTTCTGACGATGACGTCTCAGGAATAAACATTAATGGAAGCCAGTCTATTCCAATTTCATTGCTATTCAATCGATTCAAGGATTTTGTAAAGATGAAATCAGAGGTTTTCTGCTCAAACCATGAGTTTTGTAAGTCTTCACCCTTAGAGACAACTAGTGATCGTCACGTTTTATCATAAGAAGTCTGAAACTTTAGCTCTACATTATCTTTCATAATCGTCCAGGCATGGTCTATGGGATTTAGGACTAGAGAGTAAGGCGGCTTATAAGTGGGAGTAATTGGCCTCTCCTCAAATTCATCCATCATTTTTGCAGAGACGTGAGGAGCGTTATCCTGCATGATAGCAAGATCAGGACGCAATCTAATCATGCCTTATTTAAGTAGCATTATTCTCTCAAAATAACTGGATAAAATCCACCGATATTTCTCATGACTGAGGGATGCTTCTCAAATCCCGCAAAGATGCCAAAAACATACAACTACTCTTCCTGATTGTCTCAAAAATGTAGTTGATTTTATTTTCTTACCCCACCTAAATTCGCTTTTAATCTCGATGAGTATTTTGAGCTGGAACGTCTCATACAATCCTTTCTGGTAATCCAGTGTCTTGAATAATGGCCATCTATGGCCCAGGCTTTATCTGACCAAAGGATATTCGATCGCGCTCGAGCGCGGTTTTGTCCCTTAGTGATTCTGGACTCGCTACGAGTGTTCTTTCTAAAGCTTCAGCTATGCGGAGCGCATCAATCGGAGAAGAGGCCAGACGAGATGATTTACTGATGGAGCTATGCTTATTTGTCGCTGCTTTCGGTTTGGAGACGCGGATCCCGGTGTCTGGAGGGTCTGGAGGAAGTATACGCCTAGACGTTGGCGGAGCCATTTTGTTTTTGAAAACTCTTAAATTTGTATTACTTAATTTTATTTTATTTTATTTTGTCTCAATTGGAGTGGTGTGCAGAGAAGTTGGGGAGGGGGGTGTGTGTGGCATTCAAATAAACATTTCCATTGAATAATCACGTGATACACATCTACCCGATTATAACCTGAAAGACGTTAGCCGACAAGGGGTCGAGATGAGCTTCACATAGGGCTGAACTAATTATCTAATAAACCCCAATTCGTTTAATTCATCTAAGCCCCTTTCCCCCCTCCCCCGAGTTGTAATTTTTTTTTTTTTTTTTTCCCTCAATCATATCTTAAACATGACAAAATCTTGAACTCAGCATTCCAAAAACAAACAGGCTTTAAAAGAAATTCTTTGATATTTTAATTAAGTATTCATACTATCCATTAATCAAAGGTGTTTTTTTTTTATTTTCTTTTTTTCGTCGTCGTAGTCGTCCTCCTTTTACTTGAAACCCTGACGATTTATCTTTTGGTCAAATAATGTTTGAGGTTGGGTAGGAATTTCTCTTTTCGATTTTCTTTTGAGTACTTGAGTAGTTTATTAGCTGTATCTAAAAGATATCATTCAAAAAATTTCTTCTTCACAAACCATCATCTGTCTATCAAATTTTTCTTTTTTTTCTTTTTGGTTTGTTTGTTTGTTTCTACTTATATAGAAAATAGAGCTCTCAGCACGTGCAACGCGAGAAAAAAATAGTTCCTGTTTCTTGACTTTTCATGGATAAATATCAATGACTTGTTTCCAAATATCTCAAATCTGGGCTAGAAGTCTCCAAATAAGAGAATTTTTGAAGTTCTCCATTTAAGTAGCCACTCACTCGTCTTTCGTCTGACGTATTCTATTGAATTGATAAGGAAAGGGAGAGTTTAGACACAGATTTCCATCCAATATAAAGTGCCCTTCAAAAAGATTTTCTCTTACCTACCAACTCTATTCTGCCGGTCAATCTCATCATTTGAGAAACCATAATCACCCAGTTCAAGACGAGATTTCAGATCCTTCCAGTACTAGAAAGCTGATGCAATTCCTGACAAGTCTTTAACAATCTTTTTTCAAAAAAAAAAAAAAAAATTTTCCTAACATAGCAATTTGCTTGCTCGAGTTGAATTCAGGCTTAATTAATTCCAAGGTGAGTGAGTTTAGGTAAAGTAAACAACATTGCCTTAGGAAAAAAAAAAAAAAGACCTTTAGACTTTGTAGGAAGGGCCATCTATTTAGCTATTTAGCTATAGCCAAACGTTATTCATATTTTTATTTTCATTTGATTTTTGCGGATCTCGAGATACACTGATCTAGCGATATTCCCCTCCCCCACACAAAAAAAGCCTCTTTTTGATACCGGAAGATATCCTTTTAATTAAGATTATGGTTATCCTTTTGGAATCTAATTTTGCACTTAAAAAAAAACCGTTGTTTCACTCCTTTGACCCATCATAATAGAGCGGCATGAGAGAAAAAGAAAACAGAAAACTAATATATATTTTTTTCCTCTGGTACTGCTAATAGCTAGCATGAACTGGAATTACAGCGTACGTTTTTTACTTTTTTTTCCGCCATGGATAGTTAGGTTTCAGAGAGTTTGTTTTGAGGCGTGATTCGTGACCAAAACCTAAGTTTCCTGTATCTTCCGCAGACAAAAAAAAAAATCAACTTGAAAATATTTAACATTTATTTTGCTATAACAAGATTTTGCAACAGCATATGTGTTGGTCGACTCAATTTTATTGTTCATAGTGTTTTGGTGGGTTTTTAAACTGGTGATTCAGAGATATAGATGAAAACTTGGTTAAGGAAGATGTACTTTAACCCCAAAACATTGAATATTTGTTTACTTCGAAGCCTAAATGAATCAAATAAGTTCTGTACGGGAAAGCAAATTGAAGGAATAGAGCATTGACTGATTGTCTGGAAGAAGACTGGTGTGCGAGCAATCAAATTACTCTTTTGGGGGGGAAGTTGTTAGTTTGGTCCCTTCATATATACCCAGGCAGCTTCTGAATGATCATTGATATTACTTTGGGGCCATTGCTATAGCGACACCCCTTCCAAACCCTTCGCCTCCACTTTAAAATTCAATTCTACAGAACGCGCTGTTGCAACGCGTGAAGACAGTCAGTAACATTGCTCTTTTAGCATATAAACGACACATGACGCCGAACAAGAAAACTTCCTTCATGTCGTTGTCTTGTCCTCCGATGCAGTAACAGTACGTAATCACTATGTACACAATAAGACGTGAATATATTACTGTAGATACCCTTTTCTCTCTTTCTAAACACTGTGTTTATTCTTGTCTTTTAGCTCACCTAAACTCCTGCCGCCGCAAACATAATAACCAATCGTGTATGTAAGTTACACGGTAATCAGAATGGTACTACAGTGTTCACGCATTGCGAATACGTGCTTAGTAGAATTAAATTCTATCTAAGACGGAGGATCCAGAAGGGAGCTTGGCTAAACCGATGGATGGCCTGTTCAAGTTGAAAATTCACAAAATCGTGGAGACGATCAAATTTAAAAAAAAAAAAAAAAAAAAAAGATGACGGGTGGGAAATGGTGGAGAGCCCGCAGGGAGCGAAGCCAAAAGTCAGGTACGGCGCGTACGAGTTGCTGCATGGACTGTGCTATGTTCGCAAAAGATGAGACAGGGCGCCAGCCTACTCTTATCCCTATCTAAACCGCCTTCCGGAGGGTATCTTGTTGTTGGAAGCGCGGCCCGCAAATGGGCCAGCTTCATGCTGCTGCTTAGCATGCCCACCCATGTCGCAACAATCGATGGCAGAGAGATTGTAGCAGAGAGAGGGTGGTTGTGATCGCCGAACTACTCCGATACAGAAGGTGAAGCAAAGCTGGGGCACCATATCGCACACGGATGACTTTCTTTTGATGGAAATCCAGCTCCCAATCGTGGATTTCCACTCTTTGACGAGTCTGGACGACGAGCTACACCTCTGAAACCCTGACAAACGAAATTAAGGTGCCAGCGATGTTTAGGGCCTACAGGAGTCGGTTGCGCGGGGCGGAAATAGCCGACAAGGGGAGGATTTTAAAAGGTCGCAAGGGTTAGCTTGATACTAACAAGGGGGTACGGTAATGCACACAAAATTCACAGCAGATCTCTACCCAAATATGGTAATTAATTAATTTTTGTTTTTTTCGACGCCGCTCTGCTGTGGATTATTGTTATCAGTAGATTCAGCTGGCAACTCTGGTGCTGTGAAACAAAGGCCGCCCTCCCCCGCAAACTCCATCAACCATCTTCATGGTGCTGCAATAGTAAATGCACTTCAAACGCAATCTGTTCAGAGGCTGGCTTATATTTTGACAATTCAGAAAATGTTGAGTTTTGGGTAGAGATATCCAGGGGGTGGGTGGGTGTAGGTAGGCTGTTTTGTGTGAGAAAAAAAATAAAAAATAAAAAATAAAAAAAAAATAAAAAAAAACTGGCAGCTTGGAGGGGTTCACAGTAGACTTTACAGTAATTGGTCGGCAGGGATATTTCCGATACGCTAGTCCACTCTGAGCTAGACAGTGCTAGGGTGGAAGGCTATTTTTTTTTCCGAAAACTTCTCCACAATTGACAGACCCAGCCATGAAGAGGCGCGCGTTCAGCCGCAAGAATCCGAACCGAACAACGTTTGTGAAATTTAAGGTTCCAAAGCACTCTTTCTGCAGCATAAACTTCCCATCATTGACTCCAAAATGATGTGAGAAACTTTGTTCTATCCACCCCTGCTGACGCCTTTTGTAGGGGCTTGCCAGCCCTGCAAAACTGAAAAGACGAATACGAAGTTCGTATTAAACCCCGTTTTTGGAACCCCGGCACCACGTGAATTTCACTCCCGATTTGTCATCAAATTCACAACGCGTTCAGACGTTTATCGCAAAATCATAAATATTGTATATTGCTAAAGTTGTAAAAGGACTACACTTTCCACCTGAGGATTAATCAGCAAATAAACGAGAAAAAAAAAAAAAAAAAAAACACCAAAATTTCAGTATTTTCACTTTCAAGCCCGACATTTCAATCAATAAGCTACGTATTTCTAATTTAATTTTTTTTAAAGGAATATATCAGTATCGAATCTTATTTTCCTTGTTTTTTTTTTTTTTTTTTTTTTTCAGCAAAAAGACGGTGTCTAAAAGGTAGTGAGAGAATAAAAGGACGTATTTTTGAAATCAACCCCAAAATTTTTTTGAAGGCCTGTAAGTACCATTTTCTAATAGAAATTCGCCCTTAACATTAGATATTGTGATATGACAACTCATAAAATAGCTGTCTGGTATTTTTTTCAATAAAATAAAATAAAATTGAACAGAAATTGATGTTGATATAACGATGGAAGTCAGCATAGGAAGTCATCCTAAATATTTCAATGCGATTTTTTTTGCCGAGTAATCCCCGCGGGGAACGACAAAACAATATAAAAAGACTTTAACAAGATGCAATTTTTTATAATTTTCGAGTTCTAGGTCTGAACGGCCATATTGTTATCAATACTCTTTCAAAATAAATTACTTTAAATTCAAGTAGCTGTTAAATACATTTTATTATCTAATTTTTTAGAAATTAAAAAAAAAAAAGGTATTTCTCAACGGTAATTAGCCTAGCTTTTTCTATTTTGATTCTAGAGAGGCCCCCCCCCC
>QVIK01000424.1:28580-42164 GCA_003957845.1 Oidium heveae
AAAAAAAAAAACGGAGTTTTTATACGAATTTCATATACGACACTTTTTCAGTTTTGCAGGTTGGACTGATTACCCCTAGTATACATGTTCTAATTGTTTACAGTAAGGCTAAAACTCGCTCTACTAAATCTTTCCAAATGATGCGTGAGCGGAAAAAAAAAAAAACAACAATCATGGGAAATGATAATTGGGGACGCGTTAGTTGGTATCGTGAAAAAGTTGAATGCAGAATTACGGACTTAAAATCATGGCTGAGGAGACACTCTGTTAAGTGAGAATGATTAAAGGAGACTCCAACAAACCCCGACAAGAAGTCGGTGAGTTTTGAATGGTTTCAAAAATATATATATACTTGCAGGGAACTAACTGATGGGCATATCCAAATCTTGAATCTCCTGTAAGCGGACTCTGAAAAAAGCTTCAAAGCTCGCCGATGACCTGGCCGTGACTACTTGTGACCACCGACTGTGGAATATCGCCAGCTTCATATCATTATCAGTCTCCTATTAACTCATTGTTATATTATCGCTCATCAATGATCGGGGAAAACATTGAACCTGCAGAAAGAGATTCACTCTTGTATTGTCAGGCTCATAGCTTGCTATTAGTCATCGTTTATGTGTCGACGGGAGTGTATCAGTTGATATGTGGTGATTCAAATGCATACATGAACGGTCCCATCGCCATAACTAATTGATCAGTCTACAATACCACGCACGCCTCATTATCCTTTCCAGCCTTGAATAACAAGTAAACAAAGCAGGGGGGGGTGGTGGTGGTGGAGCGAATGACGAGGAAACTCAGTATTCCAGCTCTACCAAACAGTCAATTGAGGAAAGTTTATGCTGTAGAAAGAGTCCATTTGGAAGGTTAAAGTTCATAGACGTTATCCGGCACGGAAATCTTGCGGTTGAACGTCCATTTGTGATTAGATCTGTCATTTGTGTGGCTTGAAGAAGCTTTCGGAAAGACAACCAGCCTACCACCCTAGCCACTGCACTAGCGCATCAGGGAAAAAAAAAAAACAAAAAAAAATCCCAGCCGATAGATATACTATGAATTGCCAAAAAGGCTTTAGTTGAAGTCAGACATTCCCATTAATGAACTGTCTAATGGTAATGGCTGGGGAGAAAACAATCATGGGGCTAAGGTCGAACCGAAGCTCCTCTGCTCCGCCCCCTTTCTAGACCTCTGGTGGAAAAAAAAAAAAAAAAAAAAAAAAAAAAGGGGGGCTTTCCAGATTCTAGCCTAAGCATATATATGTTATAACGAATTCTGTTGGCACTAGCAATTTATAGGGAAAAAAAAAAAAAAAAAAAAAAAAAAAGGGGGGCTTTCCAGATTCTAGCCTAAGCATATATATGTTATAACGAATTCTGTTGGCACTAGCAATTTATAGGGAAAAAAAAAAAAAAAAAAAAAAAAAAAGGGGGGCTTTCCAGATTCTAGCCTAAGCATATATATGTTATAACGAATTCTGTTGGCACTAGCAATTTATAGGGAAAAAAAAAAAAAAAAAAAAGAAAACTATTTATGGATATTTCACCTATTTATATTTATATATATATAGTTTTTTATGTAATATCCCGTTGGATATAGAGTCACATATGAAATCTTTTCTATTCTTTTCTTCTATATTTCTTTTTTTTTTATCTTTTTTTTTCTCAAAAAAAAATTTAAAAATAAATATATATATAGATATATCATATTATTCATCTAGATGAGCAAATTATCATGTTTCTGTATATGCATATACTGCTGCATTAGTTTTCATATATATTTATTTATATATATCTTCTTTTTTTTCCCCTTTCTCTACCTTTTTTTAGAATTCATCCCCTGACATATATGCCCACCGTAAACTTCTAGAAAAAAAATTCTCTCTTTCTCTGTTTAAACTTCGCACATAAAAAAAAAAGGGCGGTGGGGGGGTATATCCATCAATTTGGTTTTTTCCTTATTTTTTCGGTTAAGGGAATGTATATTTGGCCCACACCCCAACTTCCCATCCCTGTCTCTAACCTGATATAAGCGTTCTGAGTGGCGGAATAATCATCACGGGACAGGTTTATATCAAATCCTGAAGAGTCAAGTTGGTACGATAATTATGCATATTGTTAGAGCTTTTAGTCTTTTTTTTGTTAATTCATTATGTATTCAGCTATCTAGCTATGATACTCTATGTACGAATTTATTTGTTTTAATTTACGTCTTTAAACTTATAACTACCTTATAAATATAACTATCTTATTATTTACATAATGTTTTACTTAGAATTTATTTTGTCAAATTTCCTCATCCCCTTTATAAGATGATAAACACCCTGTGATCTGAAGAAACTGAATTGTAGCTTTTTTACCCTCTGTTGTCATAAAAAAAATAGGCAGTGATCTTGGACTTATTTCTTGAAATGTTTCCCCCTCTCGCTAGAGAAGCTTGGACGGTAGAGCATGAGATGCTCTACCGTCTGCTTACCTTTCATACAAAAATTGCATATGTTATCTCTTGTTTTTTTAATCTTATACAGATAGGCCCTAGTGTTTACAATGCCGGCTCGCGCTTGAATATATTCTGCTTGTGTATTTCGATTGAAGTTTATATATGAGAATGGCCTCGAGCTAAAGGTTGGTGAACTTGTTCGTGCTTGTGTCTGATAGTACTTTCCTAAACCTTTTGCTATTCGTCCTTCTTCTTGTCGGAGCACTTGTCTGTGCCAGTCTTCTTTCCATGTATACAATATCTTTTCCCGAGTCATTTCTTTGAGAAATGACATGGTGGTCCATGTGTTATTTCGTGATGGTGGTTTTCGTATTGATTTTTTCGCAAGATTATCCGCAATTTCATTTCCTTCGATCCCTAGGTGACTAGGACATCATTGTAGGTTGTGGTCTAAACGTTGAGCTTCTTTGCGTATTTGATGACATAATTGATTCGGTGAGCCAGACATTCTGTGGAGGGATGCCTGGCTATCTGTGAAGATATAGCATTTGTTTGTAGGTGCCAATTGTTTGATGTGCCTTATAGATTTCAAAATTGCGCAAGATTCAACGTCAGTGATACCTATAGAGGCTCCTAAATTGTATGAATAGCAATTAACTTCTCGTGTCTGAGGCAGATAAATAACTATACCTATACCGCAACTCCTTGAAGTTTTCGTTTTCACAAGGGAGGCATCAGTGTAGGCGATTGTGGTATCTAGTGGTATGGTTTAAGGTAACTATTGTGTTCTTTGAATGCAGTGGTCTTGGAATCTTTAGCGATTTCAATGTGCAAGCAAGCCTCTTGTCAAGGTGGTGTCCATGCTGTATTAGAAAGCTCTAGCTTCCATGATGTATATTACTTACGCATAAGCCCAAATATTCTCCAAAGTTGTGTGGTAATATTCTTGTCTTCGAGATACTCGATAAGTCCGAGGTCGAATATATCATCTAGTACCAGCTCATCTTGAAGTGGACGGTACACTTGATCTTTTACTGGGTGGTGGTTTAGAACTAAAGTATGCGTAGTGCATAGCTATAAGCGTATTTAAGGTGGCGAACTCTTGTAGGAAGAAGTGCTGCCTCGATCTCCAGGGCTTTACTGGGGCTGTTGCGGTAAGCTCCAGTCGCAAAAATGATGGCCCAATTCTGTAATTTATCGTATCTGGTTGTTAATGCTGATGAGCCGTGTTTTCCATACCACAATAATGAGCCGTAGTCCATGACTGGTGTGACACAGGCGAAGTACAGCTGTCGTTGTGCGTTAAATCAAAGTCCATTTGTCCTAGAAGCGAGTCCACGGAGTCGCTCTAGGGCACCATTTGCAAGTTGTAATCTTTTATTGACATGTGTTTTAAAGATAAGTCTGGTATCAAACTAAAAGCCTAGCCAGCGAATTTCTTTTTGTGGGTGAAGAAGGGTATTACGGAATATTAGTGGACAAGTGATTGGACACCTTTGTTGATGGAAATGTATTAGCTCAGATTCCTCTGCTTCGAATGTAATTGAGTGTTTGTCGGCTTCGTCCTGAAGATGGTTCAAGACTTGCTCTATCTTTTGTATGTTCTTTTTCACTGACGTTGATGCAAATGAGATCATGATATCGTCAATATATGATAGTTGTATGATGTTCGGAGTCTGGTGGGATATGATAAGATATCGTATCGATATCAGGAAGAGTAGTGGTGAGATGGGACTGCCCTAAGGAGTCCCGGAGATATTGAATGTCTTACTAAGTTGTCCATTGAAGAGAAGCTGGATTGTTCTATCTTTGAGCAACGATTCAACCCAGTTGGTAAATGATGGTAGTGGATTCAATTGCTTTAGTATTTGAATAAGCTTAGATGGTTGTAGCTTATCGAAAGTTCCCATGATATCAAGAAGAACAGTGGTTACTACTCGTTTCTGTGACCATCTCTGTTGTATAAAATCTTGGAGCAGCATGGCTGCATCCAAAGCCGAACGTTGTTTGCGACCTCCAATTTGACTTTGATGTAGAAGATCATCTGATGTGTTTGCCAGATATGCCAGCCGTCTAGCATAGATCTTTTCTAAAACTTTTGATAGACATGATGTTAGCGATATTGGTCATATACTTTGGCAATCGAGTAGTCTCTCTTGTTCCGTTTCGGGATGATAATGCCAATGGCTTGTTTCCAATGGTTAGGATAGTGTCCAGCATGAAACAGGTACTTGTGAGCCTTGTAAAAAAGATCCAGGGTTGTATTTATTGCTTCCTTAATCATAGTCCAGTGGATTCCGTTTATACCAGGTGCAGTCTTTTTATCTGGAATGGAATTCAGGAGTTCATTTTTTGATAGCTCTGACCATTCCTAGATACTTGTCCTGTTCAAACTCTGTGATCTGCAATGAGTGGTACTACTTTGTTGTGAATCATTCAATGATCTAGGGAAGAGTGATTCAATAAGTGCAGCACTCTTTTCTTCATGTGATGTGGTAATGGTGTGTATTTGTGTTTGATCGTTTGTATGTCGCAGAGCTGGTATTATTTGGTATGATGCTGTTGAGAATCGGAGTACTTAAACGCCGTAAAAATGTCTTTACCCTTGGATCTACTAAGGAGAGCCAGTGGTCATTCTTTACAGTATTGATAGCGCGAAAGTATTGGTTTCTGGCAACCCTGGATTCCTCAATTGATTCAGCACAAGGATACTTTTTTGCTCGTCGTCGAAGGGTGTGAAAGTATTGTCGTTGTTGAGTTAGTTCTGGCGTCCACCAGGGCTTGGATCTACTCGAAAGTATTCTGACAGGTATAGATGCTCTAGCTGCATCATGAATGATCTGATCCATGATTTTTGTAACTTCGTCAGTGTCTTTTTGGGCGATAGCTATGTCCAGTCTATGTGTGTTTTGAGTTTCATTTTGGAGAAGGTTGTATCTATATGCTTTCCAGTCGGCTTTCTTCAAGTTATATCTTGGGGGAGGCTCGATTGAATAGAACGTGTATGGTGAAGAGCTTTTAGTCTATAAATATGAAAGAATGAAATACACGTACGTACGTGCTATTTAACCTAGCCTTCAGGGCCGGTACAAGCAGTACAAGGCCTTCAGGGACTCGGCCCGTAACACGTATCTTACCTCTTTTCCAATTATTATTACCAACATGTCCGTCACTCATATGGGATTGAAGTAGGTACAACTTGCTTCTATGGTAGCTAAGAGGTCTTGTAGGATAATATATCGTGTGGAAGAATATGAATGCTTACATCGTGGAGTGATGTCAAGGATGAGAGATGGTTATAATAGAGGGACACAGTTGAATAGAGCTTTACATCTAAAGTATGGAGTGTTGTATCATTTGAATATCATCACGAACTAAATCTGATTAGCCAAACTTCCAATGGGAAGCTGCGCTAAGAACCGCTGACTATAGATCATGGTGAACTGCCCTGCAATGCCGAAAGAACGCTTGGACCATTGGCTGGCTGGCCATCCGAAGACCCCCACCCCCCCCCCCCAAAAAACTGGCGGTTTTCTAAGATTTTTTTTGGGGTTTTTTGTTCTTGCTTTCTTTCTTACTTACTTTCTATTGGAATATTTATGCCTCAGGCATAAATAGTCGATTAGTAATAAATTAGCTTATGTAATGTTAGGAGGGGGGAGCTGGGTGTTTACAGATCCAGATCCCTTGGGAAGACAAGATTGATGACATATACAGAGGAGAGAGATGGACGACTTCAAATTCAAATTCAAATTCAAAAATTACCTACATGCTTACCCGTGCCTTCACACCCCCTTTGCTGGTCGCTTAGGGTGTGCGAAAGCAAAAAAAAAGCACTATGAGATTATACTAAAACTCGGCATTTTATCATTTACCCAACAACATTTCATTCACCACTCTAATTAACTTCAATTCTCGAACTCAGCAACTTTTGTATGCCCTTAAATTCCTGCAATTAGAAAGAGGCATTTGACCATCACTCCATATGAGAAAACACGTCTGGAAATAGCCATGATCATAGATCAAGAAGCTTCTAACCTCCATACTGGAAAAGCTCATACTGCTACACAGGTCTGCTGTCTCTATCACCTAGATGAAGCTCGATATCGAAATCCGATTTACAAGAGGGCCCAAAGACAACGGAATCAGCCCACGAGTGAGTTTGAGACGTCACCAATGAGGTGTGGCAGCAGTAGGATCCTTAGCCCTGCTCAAGAGAAGGTGATTTGCGAGTACATCGCTAAGTTACTGACGAAAGGAGAGCTAGGGGCCACAAGAGAGCCCATTTACAGTGCTATATGTTCCCTTTTAACCAATGAATCACCGCCTAGGGAACCTCAATCTAGTTCTTAACTCTTTAAAAAGTGGAATTCACGAAAGGATATTTTAGGTTGGCATAAGATTAGAACCAAACCTATAGCTCAAGCACAGCTAGAGTCATATTCTCCTTATGCTATCAAGTAGTGTTTTTTTGACTACCGCTAATGGTGCGAGATTCGCAAAAGCAAAAAAGCAAAAAGAGTCTAGAATATGGATGAAACTGGGGCTAGAATCAGCTGACTATCCAGTTTATTACCACTCTCAGATCTCCAATATGCTTTTAATCAGCTTATTGAAAATAGAAATTCCCGATGGAACTCTGAGGATATGCTAGGAGAGGTAAATATTGCCGCGAAGAGTTATACCCTGATCCCGTATCCACACCAATTAAACCAGAGTATGAAGGAGAAGACTTAAATCAAGACCACTTAAGCAGTGACGGGGCCTCAATAGCAGACCCGATCCTGTCAGGCTCTTCACTAGATTATGGAGCCGACTTTGCAGAACCATCATCTGGAGATCTACCCAGCTAGGTTTGTTAATCTGATATCGCGCAATAGTGACCTGCAGATTTTACAAATAGAACAGGTGCTTTCATCAGCATATCTAAATTTCTATACCATGGAAAAGTATTGTGTTAGTGTTAATTTAACTTGATTTGGTTTGTCCTGTTAGATGTAATATGTTCGCGTCTACATGTAAATAGATTATGTCTCAGACCTTTACCTAGTGAGACAATCTTCTTAATTGTTTCAATCATTATAAATATCATGAAAATATTGTAACATGGCAATTTCCCGTAACTGAACAGGGTCGTAAAATAGTGAATTACCGGGTTGTAGAGTAACGGACGATGTGGAAGTAAACAATCCTGCTGGATGTTAATTTGATATTTACATTTCAGGAGTTCAAAATTTAAAAATTAAGATACCCTTTGCTATTAAATTGTTGTCATTGATTAGGCTCATGTTCATGCAGTTCTTTTATTCTTACATGTAAACATAGTCTCATGCACAAGACAAGTAGCTATAGATCTTTGTGCCTGGTGTAGACAAGACACCTTTTCCATTTAAGTTTAATTTACAGAAGTAATATCTTCCACTTTAGTGTGACTCTCTTATGTAATTATCACACCCTAAGGGAAGGGGGGGGGGGGGGTTACATTTTTAACAATCACTATTAATTCCAAGTCGTCTTGACGCTTTTCTTGTTCATTTTCACTACTTCTACCTACCCGGACTAGGTAAATCACTTTATTTTTTATTTTATTTTTTTAGGGGGGGGGGGGAGGGGGTGAATATCAGTCAGGCAACAGCTCCATATTCCATTGTGCGCTGTTGTCCATTTGTCTAGAAAGGAGTACTCTGTGGATTTTTAAAATTCTTACAATCTATGTATACATATCAACACAGTGTCCTGAATTGAGTCTTGCTAAGTCGTCTTCTTTAGATACTTTCTGCTTTAAAATCATCAAATTACGCCAACATGTATACCGCTCGAAAACGTGCGTTATAAAAATGGGGCTTATTATGAGCACAAAATTATGCACATTCATTTTCCGGAGCATTTAACCTCGCGCATTATGTCACTACTGTCTCAGTACGTTTTTGATACATTTACCGTTGAAAATAAATTCCCGTCACGAAGTCAATTTTGCAGTCTTTGAATTGATCCGTTTAATTACTTTCTATTTTCAGTCAATAAGTCGAGGTACCACCTGCCCATCACTTTCGCTAATATTCTGCATCTTGATTAATATATCTTTGATCGATCGTCCATATGACGATGTTGATATATAATTCAAATGGTGTAAGATTATCAGCCTGATAAATATCAATGGTCTCTAATGTCACTAACCGAAAAGGAACAACATTCAAGGTTGACTAAAAAAAAAAAAATCAGACCCCACCTTCCACCTACCGATCAGCACTAAACATCATTGAGGATCGGGCCGTGACTCAGCAATTTGCGAATTGGGACATTTTCTATGGAACAAAATTATTTGGATCATGATTTATCACTTAGAATATCTGGTTAACCAATGTAAAGATCAAATTTGAAGTCGATTCATCTCTATATCTTAATATTTCATGCAGCGATAGTAATATTTTTTTCAAACAAATCATTCAGTTTTCAATGTCTCAAGCTCAGAGATCATTTGTGGGGTCATCCTGCTTCATCGAGTAAGATAAGCAAACAGTGCCTGTCACTAGTTCAGGAGCAATATCCAGTTGGCTGATTAGCCCAGCTAGTGACATTGAAGAATCTACCTAGCTATCGTCAAGTTCGCCAAATGGCTTTAATATTCTTCTAGCTAATCCAAGGAGACTACATAATTTTGGTAGGCAGTGGACTAGGAGATTTCTCAAACATAATCCATCAATACAGACATCAATAGCCTCGATTCTTGAGTCGCTTGAGTCGAAGGTGCAACGTATGAAGCGATAGAAAATTTTTATGAAATCTTCAACGACGTGAAGCAAATGTTCCAGATTGATATCCGTGGGTTGAAGAAAGATACGCCCATTAGTGGTTTTCAAAAGGCGAAATTCTTAAGAGCCGATGATTTGAGGTCAACAGCCCCAAATATTTAACACGACGTTTTCAAACAATTGATCAAGTGATAGAATTGGACAAAACTGGTTGCAAGACATAATATTCCAGAAAAAACAACTTTAGTGCTGTCACGATGAAGACTGTTACTTCTTGACAACTTTGACTTACAAATGGAATACGAGCAAAATTAGGTGCAGGTTATCCATGAAACGCACGTACATGTCATACTCTCAAGTCCATAGATTGATCTTGTATCTTATCTCTCAGAGCCCAGTATCGTAAAATCCTTAATAAACTTGCATTTATTAGCTACGATGCCCCATCAAAGGGATCAACATTTGATGTTGCTTTCATGAAGCGAAAACTTTTTCGTCTTACAGGGATTCAAATCCGAGCTGGATGGGATGCCGCAACTCTTCAGCCATGTTGGATCCACAAAAAATACTAGAAATAAATTCACTCGAAAACCCCATACTTCCACTAGGAACACCTATACGTCCCCGAGAATCCTATGATCCTGAAAGAACATCAACCAAAAGACCAGATCGCAGCAAATATATCGCATACTTAAAGGCTGTAGAGCGTTAGGAAGATCGAACATCGTACTCAGAGAGTATACTGTCATGGGGCCTTGGATAAGCTAGATTACAGAGCATCTCAATAAACTCAAATGTCTATTGACAATAAGGCGCTTAGGGATTTGATTGTCCTCTCAGCTACAATAAAAGAAGAGTGAGATTAGAAAGGATGTGCGAATACGGGAATTTAATTTTAAATGAAGAATATTGGTCAAACTGATTTTTTTTTCCGATATAAAATGTCCCAATTCTCTAACAAGTTTAGTGCTTGCTGATCGGAACGCGGTAGGTGGGTCTGATTTTTTTTTTTCAAATTGTAGGTCACGTAATTAATTAATTAATTAATTAGGCTTGGGCTAGGGACCTTTTTAGATCATTTGTCCGTTTAGTCTTAGCCTCACCTCAACCCCTTGTCGTATCTACAATACGCTGAGGGACAGCAATACGACCAAAATCAGCTGGAACTTGAGCCACTGAGACACCAGTGACATTTGCGGATTGCTATTTTGACAAGGGGGCAAGCTGTGGCTTGTCAAGTTGCAATTTGCGTGCCAGATTTGTTTTATCATCTTTTTGCTAGACCTAACTATGCCTTCTGGAAACATATCAATCGGGAATCTTGAGATGTATTTCTGTAAAGCAACTCTCGAAATTTTGAATTATCGCCGAAAAAAAGAAATGTGAAATCCTATGGTTGTGATTTAATTTCGTTGAGAACGTAAATTTGAATGTAAAGCTATGTAGATTTTGACTAAATATGTAGCTTCTGATTTATAGGTATGATCTTCCTCATGCCTCATCTCCTTACTGAATGGATAAAAAAATAAATACAGTACTAATATACGTTTTTCGTCATACGAAATAGGTTAATATTGATGGTGATGTAGGGTTTAGAAACGAAATATTTTGGATGGGAGATGAAATTGCTGTCCCTCGCCCTATTGTAGGTACGACAAGGAGGTGAGGTGGGGCTGGGACCAACCGAACAAATAATTAATGTTTATGAAAAGTTTATACCATTCAAGCTGGCTTCCAATTGGTTGGATGATCACTTCCAAATTAGGTAAGGCGCATAATTTAAGCGAAAGTGGTCAGCAGGTGGCTTACGGGACTCGGGGGGGGGTCACTTCGACTTACACACCATCTACTTATGAAGATCTATTTACTATCTTCACATATTCATCATGTTTTATGGGCCTTTAGAACATTACCGATGATCGTTTTGAAAAATAGAAATCTCTTTTTTTTTTTTTTTTTAAAATAAAACGTGAAATTACTGTTTTTTATAACATAAACATATAGATTGTTATAATCACTAAATCGTAGATCAAGGATCATAAGAAGAAGAAAAAAAAAAGCTAAATAATCATAATTTTAAACTCTCTAACGGTTAATTTAAACTTTTCCGTCCCAACTTGAAAATTAATTAATTATTGATGGACAGAGGCCGTGGAGGAGGAGGCATAGGTAGGTACATCTGGCCTGTAGACAGAGCAGAGAGGCAGGTAGTTAGTTCCCTACGTTTGTTAGATAGTCTAGGACTCAAGTAACATAATTAAAAATGAAAAAAATGAAAAAAATGAAAAAAATGAAAAAAAAAAAAGTCTCTTTTTCTCTGCCTGTCTGCTATGAGCATATTTTTTTTTCCCCAACACTTGGGATAAGAGTAATCAAATCGATCAATATATAACTTTCATCACAATTATCCTTCTTTTGAAAAAGATGTTTTTTTTAAAAGTCATCGTTCAAAAAAAATTCGGCTAATAAAAATTTTTTTTTGAATTTCTACTCTACTCTCTCTTTGACCAAAAAAAAAGTTAAAAAAAAAAGTTGAAAAAAAAAGTTCAAAAAAAAAGTTGATATATATTTAAGTATATTTAGAATATAGAATTAAAAATTTTTTTTTTGTGTGTGTGTGTGTGTGTGTGTTTGACTAATAGAACAAACCAACCAATTATCATGACATTGTGAATTGGTAAAAGTTTATTTTCTCTTTATCCTATCCCGCGAGTTTTTAAAAAAAAAAAATTTTATAACTGTTCCGCCAGTCAGAACGTTTATGGTTAGGAATACCGGGGTTTAAACAGCACAGCACGAATTAGGGTGTGGGGCCAAAATACACATTTTCCCTGATGTATTTTTTTTTTTTTTTAAAAATGTCCATAGAAACACGTGATTACTTGCATGACTAACATGTCATTTAAAATTCTCCCATGAAAATTTTTTTTATTTTTATTTTTTTTATTTTTAATTTCATTCACTTTCAGATCTCGAAGCCCATTATCATTAAATAATATAGGAAAGTTGAAAAAGTACTTTAATTCTTTAAATATATATATAGATAGATCAAAAAAAATGAAGGTTATGAAGGAAAATTGAGAAAATAGTGACTTTTTTTTTTTTTTTTCTTTTCTTTCCACAATCAAAATAGAAACATAAATTGGTGCATACGAATGCGAAAGCTGGAATCATGTACCCGCCCGCCGCCGGGTGGGGAAATAGCAACCCTTATCTATGTGACACTAGCCTGAACGGGTATAACCTCTACAATTGCTTGAAGACGGCGCCCATCAGTCAAGTTATCGTATTAAAGCGATAATAGAACAAATTAAGAGAAGTATTAAGCAACATTCTTGCTGTCGCTCATATAGTAAGTGAGCAGCCAGCAGCCAAAAAAAAAAAAAAAAAATTGAATTGAATGGTAGAGAAACAGAATATCACGTTTTCATGTCATTTATTTCTACACGTTACTGCTTGCTTAAGTTTATTTATTGATTTTAAAAAAAAAACATCCTCTCTTTGGAACAGTAAAAAAAAAACTGTGAAATCAATTATATTTGAATACCTTATCGCTAAACTACTCAACTAATATAATTCTGACATGAACCATTTTTTTGCTATCTTAGATCTCCTCCCTTCCCCTTTTCGCAAAAAAAAAATATATATATATATATCTAAATATAGTAATTTAAAGTTCTCTTTCGACGGCATTTAAATGAATAAAATTTCTCTTGAAGTATAAAAGCTAGCCTGAATCAAGTCGTTGCAACGGATTTTGAGATCTAGAGTTTATTGCTCGCTATGAGAATCAGGTAGATAGATGCCTGAGGATTTTCAAATGTAATTTCAACGATACTTTTTTTTTTTTTCTTCTTCATCAATGACAATTTAAAAAAATAATCACGCTTTAAGCAAATATATAGAAGAATACTTGTCATGTAGGTAATTTTGGAATTTTGGAATTAATGTTCAAGAGAAAGTTATGTCTGATTCTATGCCAATATAGTCGAAACTTGAGAAGATAAAAAAAAAAAAAACTAGGGACAATCAGGAGCTCTCTCTCTCTCTCTCTCATAATAAAAGTGCTTTGTGACTCTGTTTTAGCCAAGGATAGAAAATTTAGTCTATATCGCTACATGGAATTACTCTCCTCTGATTAGTTTTTATGCTTAACAATTTACTCCTAAACTTTTTATTATCTTTATCTTTTCATGTATATTCATGTTAGGTCACGGACTGAGCCTAGAGCTGATTAGCGTGTGACCGATGGAACCGGTCATGGACCATACGCAAGGGTAAGTCCGAACTCGTTCGCACCATCTGCTACCGCTTTGGAGATGCTTACTAGCACATATCATATAAAAACAGTTATCTAAAAAGAAGAAAAGAAAAAAAAAAAAAAAAAAAAAAA
>QVIK01000425.1:0-38613 GCA_003957845.1 Oidium heveae
GTATTGTTTGTTTACTCTTTAGATAGAATTGAATCATCATAAATATACTGAATATTGTAGCTTTGCCTCTCTCTTTCCCTATATCGTGACAAGCAGACTGCTGATGTGGATTCCATGTAGAAATATAAACTTTTAGTTTTGATATCATCTCCGAAATTGGCTCTTCGGCCATTTGTTCAACATTAGAAGAAATGCTGACTTCTCCAAGATTTCGAAGGTGCCAATGCTGGCAAAAATCCGAAACCTCGATAGGCTTGTTGATATTCATCATATCTACTAACATGTGTTTACAGGGAATACCCCAAACATGACTAAAACTATGACTGCATTCGCCAAGGTTAATGTCTGTGATAAAGCATAATATTAGCACATCCTTTTTAACATCCTTTATTACAGTACTTTTGTCTAATTTTAAATTTTCCATCATATCCGCTGCCATGACCAAAGCTTTGTGTGATATTTTTAAGTTGACGTAGGAAAAAAAGGGATTTCTAAAGCGCCGTCCAATCATTTGTTGCTGCTGTCCGACTTGTGCAGAAATTTCACTAACATCAGTCATATGAGAATCTGTTAGTTTCTCAAAGACTGTGTAAAGATTGGAGGTGGAAACTTCAATATAGCCTTTAATTTTTGCATGGGCACCTTGTGCTCTAGATGACGTAGAATGTCCTAGATGTCGGTACTTAGAGGTATATGAGCTTACGAATGCCTCTTTATAAGGCGTCCACTGCTTTTCAATTTAATGCACAAGACTTTGAGGTGATCGAGATTTTAGCTCGATCCAATCATTTTGGAATAATTCTTCCGTAGTTTCTTGAACTACTGACTTCCATGCTTTCTCCCAGTTATCCCATGCTTCCTTTGAGCTAAAGGATCCACGATTCTTGGTCATTATATTTTTCCAAATATGCCAATTACAAAGCAGGTTTTTTGTATTTGGATAATATTTTTTTAATTGCGTTCATCAGGGCTAGATCATTATCCGTCATTATCACTTCAAAGTTAATGCTCCCTAATAGTTGCTGTGCAGCTTGGAAGGTCCAGTCATAGTCACTCTCTGTTTCGGACTTCAAGAAGCAAAAAAAAGCGGAGAAAGTTTGGTATATCGATGACACACCGATGGCATGAACCAACGGCATTCGAATTTTATTTGTCTTATAAGGTGAGTCAACAACTAAGACAGTATGGTTGATGATTAGCATTCTAATAGCATCAGGAAAAGCAAAAAAGAGATGCGTGACGTGACTTTGATCGCCCAGCTTATGACGATGAGGAACATCGTCGGAAATTAGTAGGTCCAAGAGGGCTTGAATTGGTGTTCGGTCTTGTAAGACCTCACGCATTCGTTTTGCGCGAAGATTTGCGAGATCTCTAGAAATAAATCTGATATTTGGATCTTCGCGACGAAGAGATGCCGCAATCTATCGAGGCTCAACTGTCGCTATCAAGGAATTGATATCCTGTTTTTTTGACCTTAAACATTGTGCCCGAGCCTGTGATCGTGAAATCATCTGTTCTTGAGGACACGAATCGTTAGTATGATACTGGTTAATAACTTTTATGCGACATTTTTTATCTCCGGCAGATGCACGACCTGCGATTCTATAAGTACGCCCAATCAAACGGGAAGATGTATTAAGGCGTATGCCCATGTTTGCATTCTTTCGATATTCTCCTCCAAGGTCGCACTTCAAGAGTGCTCTGGTTTTATCACTTCCCTTCTCCATAGTCAAACAAAAGCCTTTTTGAATCGCCCACTCCTTAGCATATCCAATCAATTGTTCCCTGTTATCAAATTCTGGAGTAGCTTCGGGTACACCAAGCTCATACTGATGACTTGGGACGTCTGAGATATTACTGTATGTATTTTCCATTTTATTGAGGAAATAATTTGTGGTGAGGTAAATATGTCCTGAAATAGGTAGTAAGATAGCTATAGAATTGGTTGAATTGATTAGTTCATAGAGATTAATATTGCAAGAATCTGAAATACATACAGTAAGAATATTGAAAAAAAAGATAAGTGTTTTAACTTTTCAAATTGGGGAGTAGAAATATGATTAATTGTTGGCTGAGGGTTAAATGAGGTGGTGATGTATCTGATCGGATTTATCCTCCATTTTATACACGCATTATCAATTTAATCAACAAATACTAAATGATCTCCCAGGCAACGAACTTTAAGCCCAAAAACCAGGTAAAGAATTATGTAGGTCGTACTGAGTTATGAAATGTGGGTCAGGTAGGGTAAGGCTGGCGGAAAAGTTATGTACGTGGAGGAGTAGATATTATGAAGGTAATTAGTAGCGATTAGTAGTAGAAATTGACAAATAATGAGTATTGTAGAGTATTGATTGGCCCGAAAATTTTAAGGGCCAATCAAAGATTAAAATGGCCCAGAATTATGCAAAGTGGGGGGGGTGGGGGGGCATTTAATCGTATGCTTCTTTTTTTTTTAATTTTTAAGATGTCGTATTTTCAGTGTATCCATGTATAACGCTAAGCCTTATTCGCAGACTCACTCCTATCTCAACCCTGCACCCATTCAAACATTATATATCCGGCAAGGTTGCTTGGCCAACATTAGCGACAATTTTGTTGTTCTGGCTTAAAACACCAATGATTGTATCATCTTTTACAGCATCTTAAAATATTACTTACTTTAGTCTCATAGCTTCTAAACACTTACAGCTTGTCTTCATCTGAGTTTAAAGTATTGTAAATAAAGAACTCTTCGCTCTACATTTCTTCGGGTCAATTATGGGAGGTTTCGTGAAAAAGGGTGCTAAGGGGATGATGTTGTAGAGGCCAAGACGATTGAGACCCATGGTGATGAAAGGGGATTCTGAAGAGTAGGACTGTGCGAATCTTCTTGGCTATCTCAGATATGCTCCGCATATCTGAGCGTTTACACCGGCACCGCGTAGTAGCTCGACTTCCTTAGTCTTACTATTATCTCTGTTGAGAATCAACACATGAGACTTCCCTATTCGAACTTGAAAATCTGGAGTGGACCTCGTCCTGAGCCCTAGTCGGCCTAAGCTTTACCCGATTGAGAACCAGCGCTTTTGACTTTGATACAAATATTGAAAAATGCAGGTATGTATCTGTAAATGAAGCACTTCTGAAGCCAGTACAGAATCAAATCAAAAAGTCACAAGTGATGATTCCCAATCGGGTAAAGCGCTGGCCGACGTGTGGTCAGGACAATGAACATTTCGGATTTCTGAGTTCAAATCGCGCAAAGCGCAAGTGGATTAGATACCTTTATAGAATTATTCCTTTAGATTTGTACAGCATTTTTGTGCCGAATTCTTTTGGCAGGTCGATCTTACATAAATAGGGTAATCGCCCAGAGGCCTTTCTGAAGAGCATTCACACTATCTTCCTAGAAAGTACCAGCGAAGCGATCTACTTCTCCATCACATAAAGTCCAGTAGAATTAAGCTGTCGATACATTTAGTGAGGTATTAGTTGGACTTTCTAGACATAGGTGTTTAGATTCATCCATGACTTACATGGGAGTAATTACAGTAACTAGGATTACGGGAAAAATTCTAGAGACTTTGCTGTGGCTAGTGGGTTTCTCGGAGGGTCCTCATGTTTGGTTTTCCCTCAGCCAGTAGCATTAAGGTCATGACGAACATTCCTAGCTTTTCGAACAAATTCCGAATACTGATTAGTAATATCTGTAGAATAGCGGATCATGTTTTCCAGATATCCTTCGTACGTTCTATGCCTCATTTGGGATAGCGATCTAACCCATATCGTCTTTAAATGACAAAAATGCAAAAAGACTGAAGTTATGTATCAAAACTTTATGAGAAGGCTAGTGAGTCTTGACACGTTCAAATGGCTAAACTGGGTTCGATCTTAATGATAGAAAGTCGTAACAGAGGAAATTGTGCGTCTGTATTTTCGAAGTAAATCCTGATAAAGGCCGGCTGGGCTACTCTTTGGGGCTCAATCAAGATCTAAAAATCCGAGACATGAAAACGATATATGTAGAAGAGGACGTTAGCTTTTTCCAATATAAAATGGCGAAAAAGAAAGTAGCGAGATTGGGGAATTAGGATGTACATAGAGGAGGCCTCCCACGTAATATTTTAGAATCCATGAAGGTTGATAAACTTTTCTTTGTGATATTGTCATTGGATGCTTAATCGGTCAGCATCGGTCACAAATCATGGATTCCTTTGTAGCTCTGCTAGATTAAAGCTCATTGCATGCCCAGTCGTGAATCTCCCAATGTCTCCGAGAAAATAGCTGGTTTTATTGATTCCCTTTCAGAAAGATGATTTTATGCAATGTGCTCTGAGCGAAATGTAGTTTCTACAAACTTTCACGTAAATCTAGCGGCTCGCGTAATCAAGAAAGACCAAACGCAGCTAGCGACAGCAACATTGGCGCATTAATTTTCCCATTTCAAATGACAAGACCCACGACTTATATGTCATTCATGTAAAGGAACGTGATACCTGTTGATTTACTCAAATTCATCATCTCTATAAGCATTGTGATCTTCGAGTAATTATTTTCCTTTACATCTCCCCCCTTTTTTTGAGTTTAAATAGATTTCGGTCGCTGGCCACGAATTAAAAATAAAAATTATACTGCCGACTTAAGCTATGGAGACTGTGACAGACTTTTCTAGACGTTTAAATCCCCTAGCTGATGAGAGTTATCAAGTTCGTCTTCAAGGTGAGATAAGAAAATAAAAATTACTCTTTGACATGGAATCTTAAATTTTGAATTGACTCTTAATTTATTTTATGCATAACTGTACTTCTATGAAATCATCTATTAATGCAAGCAAGTCTTGAATAGAAATCTAGAGCGAGAACTTGTGCTCTCCCAATTGATATTATGAGATTTTGCAAACACCTTCTTTTTAAATAAGACCCAGCAATCGTTAGATTTAGACAAAAAAATTGAGCTAATTATTGTTCTCAATCTTTCTCTGAACGATTAGATATATGTTATCGACGAGAATATGATACGCCTGATTACGATATATTACGGTCACAGGAGACACTGCTATATTCCTGTATTTTGACAGTTATGGGTGTCGAGTTCATCACTACTACCAAGTACAAAATTGCTGATATGGCCAAAGAAGATGTCGCCAAGCAAGCTTATAGGTTTTTCGTCACTAAATGGAGATGATTTTTTTTTTGTTTAGGTGGAAAATAAAAGGCAGAATGTGGTGAAGAGCAAGAAGCTCGGTATTATTGGAAATGTATTAACTTGTTAAGATAAAAAAATACCTTCAAGAGCAAGTTCAGGAAAATTCAGATTTGAAGGTTATTTTTTACTTAAACTTGCCCGTTATTACTAGATACAAAAATCTAAAAGGGAGGTCAAATTCATTTATTGCTCTAAGAGTAGCAGGGCTATTTTTCAACAACGGCAAATAAGAATGGCTCAAATACTGATGGAGTATTTCTTGAAAAGTATTTATGAAGCAGATACCTAATCAGATAGATAAGATGAATAGCACATTGAACTGAAAAACAAATAAACGAACTGAAAAGAATCATAGACTTTAATGGTTAAGTCAAAGTGTTTTAAAGAACTCATCGACAAGCTGAATTGAGACAGAGTAACTGCATGGGTCTTTTTAATTCATCACACAATTCGAGAGCGAGAGCCCTTTATCGTTGCGATATTCTAACTTAGCTTGAAACGGTAAACTAACTTATCTCAGGGCTTACTGTTTCTCTTGACTCCGCTATTACAACCATCACCACTGTGTTTTTCATCACCGCAATCATGAGTGAGTTGCAAAACAATCTACCGTATAAAATGAATATGGCATATTCCCCTCTGAATAGAGAGGGGGAAAAAGAAATAATGATATTTTAATTTTGAAGGAAGAGTTGTCATTTTGTCGTTAGTTTATTGTTATTAGAACACAATTTTTTATTCCCATTTTTATCAATATTCAGCTTGATCGACTTTTAAAATTCAGATGTTGTGAATAACATTATTGTAGTATGCGCACGGGCCATTAAATTCAGCTTCAGGCTCATGATTCTCTAAATTAAAGTTAAAGTGGGTTTATGTATTTGTCGCCAAAATGTCAAAAAAATTATAGGATCCTAGTCCTTGCTCTATAATTGTCGAATGCGAAAGGGGCTTAGAAATTTTGCTGTAAAGTTGATGGTTCAACACAAATTAGAAGTGCCCTCTTTGGTTTCGATTATTCTTGCTTCCTAAGGTGCCAAGTAGGTTTTGATGAAGATGACTCGACTACCTCGCCTACCCCAAATAAACGATTTTATGACTTCCTGCCAACTCTCCATAATTCCACCACGGAACAATAACTCCTCAGCTGTTACAAATGCCCTAGTATTACTTCATGGACTTGGCGACTCTGAAGTCCCGTTTAAACATCTAGCCGAATCTATGGCACTCCCGGACACAGTCAGCATCTCTCTCCGCGCTCCTCACATCATACCACCATTTCTCACTGGGTCTGATGCTCCCGCATTTCATTGGGGTGATGATCTTTTACTTGATGAGCAGGCTAATAGTATTGATGGTGATGGAGGCTTCACTCGTGCTCTTCGCTTACTCGAAGAAATAACCACAGTACTGGCAAATCGCTGTGGTTTTAAAGAGCGAGATATATGGTTTCTAGGTTTTGGACAGGGCGCAATGGCTGCACTAGGATTGGTGGTAAAGATAGAAAGAGAAAGAAGTCCAGGCCGAGATGAATTTGGAGGTGTCGTTGCAATTGGGGCCGGTTTACCGAAGGAGACATTAACATGGATACCGTCTAAGGCTTCAGATAAGTTGAAAACCCCAGTCTTACTATGTGGTGGAAGTAATGAGACACAAGTTACAAGGAGTGTAATAACATGTCTTAAAGACCGTTTTATTAATATTCGTTATGTTAAATGGGAAAAGCATGGAGACGGAATGCCCAGAAATCGTGAGGAAATGTTACCCATCATGGAGTTCTTTGCGCACCGGATGAGGAGCAGAGCTGGCGTGCCTGATGATGCAGTTGAACTCTAAGTAGGAGTGGATCGGGCGAAACTTTGGTTGACTCGAAAAGCTTTAACGTCTAATACTTTGAGGATTCCCTGAGTAAATATCAGCCAGTTCACATTAATAACTGTGAAAATAAAATACATGCTTATCGCTTGAATATTACAACTACAATTGAGTTGCGCTAGAAGGACCTTTAAATGTTCATTCGTCCAGGATAAAAGGGGCAATAATCTCTACAACACGATTTGAATAAGAATGCATTTTAATTGAAAGCCCTGACTCTTCTATACCAAGCACAGGAGATAGATGTCGGAGACGGCTACTCGGTTCTAGTGGCGCATACTTGCCCTTAGTGGTTGGTAAAATTTATACATCAATTTTACTAGTCATAGAGTTATCAAAATTTAAAAAAAGCTCCTCTGGCAATTGAGATAGACTCAGGAACTATCCATACGTATTGAAGACATTGCGTACTCCAGAAAAAGAATGTCGTTATTATACCAAACTGTAGAAAAAAGAGATCATGCGCCCTTCAGATCAAACTGAGAAATTCCCATCCTATCTAGTTAAAGAAATTAATTTGAGCGCGTCGTATCTCTTACTGGGTATTGAAAAATAGATTCTCGTGCTCACTTACACCCATTGCTAGGGAAATCGTAATGTGTTATCCAACTGTCAAACTCATCACAGACAGTCCTCACCAATAACGTTCATAATATGAACAGTAGAAAGGGATGTTGTGGAGAGAAATTTGGCTGATATAATGCTACGGTTGCTGCCGAAGGTGTTTTATGGAGGGAGAAGGAGTGAGTGAGGGGGAGACGAAAGTAAAACTCAACCAACTAAATTACCATAATCTCACATATAAAGGTGATTATCCTAGCTAATAGGAAAAACAAAAAAAAAAAAAAGATCACACAACTTTCATCCAAGATTCTATAAAATTTTTTTAAAAAGGTTTGCGAGGGAGGGGCTTTTTTTATGTAAACTGAAAAAAAGTACACTAGAAATATATAAAAGTATATTACATTCGGGAATAACTCAGCAGTAAGTCCTTCGAACTAGTCTTCCTGCTATAGATTAGGGTTTAGTTACAACTTATCCCATCTCCTCCAAGATAGAAAGGGGGTTTAATTGGGTATCAAATAGAGAGTAGAATATCGTTTCTATATTTACGTAGATCTGTAGTAGAGTTTTTTTTGTCACGCTTTTTTCTGCCAATAGCACAGTTGAGGTGTATTTTGGAAGGGGGGGTAGATTGACGCTATTTAAATAGTGAATAATGGAATTAGAATATTCATTATACAAGATTTATCTCAGATTCTGTAATATCCTATGCTCTATTTAGTAAATGCTCAAACTAGTACTTAGGACTAAGATAGTACTTTCTTTTCCGGAAGCGTTTCCTTTTTCGATTAATTCATTTCTCTGAAAGGTCAATTAAAAGGGATTCATCATTCTCAGCCTCTAAATCCATAGGCACCACATCTCCGCCTAATTTGGCCAACTTCTCAAAGAAATTTTTTGCATTTTTGATCTCCTTTGATCTTTTGACTAACCCTTTTTCAAATTCAACTTTCCTTTCTCTTAAAAATAAGTGCCTCCGAGAAACACTGGTTGTATCCTGAGAATATCGACTTTCTCTTCTGGATGTTGTCTCATGATCATTGATAAATTCTACTGGCTCTTCAAATTGAGGCTCTGGTGGTAACGGGGATACAGATAGATCGCCAATATATAAAGCTAACATACCCCGCAAATGTATCAAATCCAGGCTTTCGGAGTAAGGTGGGATGGTCATTCGTTCATCCAAGCGCATAGCAACTTTTTCCGAGGCATTCAAAGCGGCCAAACGTATTTCATTTTCCACTCGCCAGCGGTGTTCTTGTTTTCTCAGGCGTTTACTCTCGGCTAAATTTTCACATTTTGGATCAATCTTACTGTTAAAAGTATTTCCTTCGTAATCATAGCTATCTCTATGCTCATATTCATCATTGGAGCCATCATCCGATGATTCTTCATCTGAAGCAGTCTTTTTCTCAAGATTAAGTAGTGCTTTTTTTTGTTCGTGTTGGATTCCATAAATTTCACACCCTATCATAATTGGCCACCAATCAAGTGCATTTATTTTAGATGAAAATTGTTTTTTGAAGGGATATTCTACAATTAAGCGTTCATAGTAATCTATGACTCTCTGCAGGTTTCTTGTTATATCCCATCTACTTTCCGAGGTTTGTGGGTGACATGACTCATCTCTAGTGTTATAAGATCTTTCAACATGCTCAGCAATCTCAATATCAGGATTAATGGTGGTAGTAGTAGTATCTGAAAGCTTTGGTCTAAGATTACGAATTAATAATTCAGCACCAATACTCCAGTACCCACTAGCCCTTAGATCCATTCCTCCATGTTCTGAGGGTTGCATACGTATCAAGAGCCCCCATGCTCGACTTGCACGTCGTATATCATGAGCCAATAAGCATTTGTGAAGAATAGTTGTAAGAACATGAATATGATGAAGACGAAGTTGGTGACCATTGGCACTGACTCTTTGGTTCTTCTTCTCCTCTAATTCTGTTACATGATGTAGACTCAAGAAGCTTTTACTACCAGGTTCAAGAGCCCCTTCATCTATTTCTGATTGCTTTTCTATATATCCATTGAGCTCTTTTTCCTTATTAATCCGCTTCCCACGAATTGGCAATGTACTCTGAAATTGAAAGGTACCACGGTGAGGCCATTCCGGAATACTTGGCAACGTTTCGTTCAATTCTAATCCCGCTAGCTTGTATTGAGCTATTTCATCTTGACTGAGGCTTAGCGGATTCGTCAACACATCAAGCGATTTGCGAGGATTATCATCAAGTTCGGAATCAGAAGAAGATGGTACTGTTGAGGTACAACTGGATGAACTAGAATTACCTCGCTTCCGCTTTAGTTTTCGGGGGGGCTTTAATTGAGAAGCTGATAAGGGCTTGAACGGAACTGCAAAACATGACATTTGAATAATTATTTTTGAACAATTTTCACAAACTATAATATTAAAGTTTCTTGAGATAATTTTTTGTTTAAGTTTGGTATCAGTTGATTTTGTATCAATCTAACTCAAGTTCTGAAAATTAATCTAACATTGAGCCCTTGACATACATATCAGATAATTTACATGTTAAATCTTCAAATCCAATACTTCAATTTTTTTTTTCCAATTAAAATTTATCAAATCTTAATATATGCATTGGAATATAGTGAATAACTTTCGGAATTAGAATAGGATAAGCATATTGTATCTATCCTGCTCCAATTTATTAGGTTTGAAGAATCACTCCTACTTAGACTCCTTGATAGTAGCTTAGTAGGGTACAAGCTTAATAATTCAAGTATCTAATGTCTTGCTGAGATTGTTTCTCGAAACTACTTAGTGTGCGGCCACTTTACACGACTCTCCTTCGTCCAGTTGTATAACTTGGGGCATGAGGTGGAGGATTCATTAATACTAAATGGATCTGACTAGTTACTACATCTCGAGGTGCTAACAAGTTATTATCATAAGAGCGATGATGCAAAATAGATTATATTTTTCATGATTCATCTGAGATGGGAGCTCTTATGCTTCATACATTATAAAATATTGTCGACATTCCAAGTCTTTGACGTGATCTATGTACTCAAGCAAAAATTTGAATGATGTGATGACTTATTTTTTTTTTTTTTAATTTACTGTTTAACGTCTAAATGAGTATCACGTGCTATGTACAGTTTCCTCCAATCCTATCTAGGGATAAATGACGCTAGAGCCGAGGCTCTAGAAAAAGAAGCTTAAAAAAGCATTACATACCTGCTGCAAGGCGTTATATGAAACAGCCAGCTCTTAATCTAAAGAGAGGTTCGAAATCTAATATTCTAAATCTAGATTGAGGCCTCAGCGTGGGCATATATTTACGAAGAAGTCAGCATTATGTAGCCATGTAAATAGTTTTTTTGCCCCTTCTGGGGTTCCAAGCAAGTTAGGGATGAGTGAGCTAATAGGTCCTGGTGGACGACCATCATGGCGCCGTAGGAGCCTGCAATAGAAGAAATGAAGTTGTGCCTTGGGTGATCCACATTGACAGTATAGGTTTGCATTTTGATGATTAAAGTGAGTATGGTAGTTAGCAAAGTCCCCATGTCCTGTTCGAAGGGCTAGTAATTGTCCTAGAGATCCTCTGTTTAAGTGAAGCTCTTTAGGTGGCAGGGGAGCAGAGTTTCTATCAAGTTGAATATGTGACCTGGAAGCTTTTGATGCCCACCATCTATTTCTTGAAGATTTCATCTGAGCTACTTGCCATTGTTGAAAAGAAGCTAACGTGTATTTTTGGTTATGATCGGATAATACCAAAGCTGCACCCCTTTTTGCCTCAGAGTCTGCAAGTATATTACCGCCAATTCCAGCGTGACTAGGTACCCAGTATATTTTGATATCACCCTCTGTTATGTGAGGAAGTCTGGTTCTAGTTTTCCATTTTTTATTAAATTCTAGAGCCTCTAAATATGCTGCCTGTGAGGTGAGGGTCAGCGTTTTTGTAAGAAGTCTTTTTGCTACACCTTGATTATCTGTGAATACCCAGAGATCTTTGGAGAATCGGGTTGATGGAAGTGCAGTCGCAGCTTTAATGGCTTGGAGTGCAGCGAATACTTCTGCATCCTCAATTTCCCTTAGTGTTCCTAAAGGGAAAGCCCCCGATTTGATAAGACGTCTAAGTTGGTAGATTGCGAATGCCGCCCCTGCATTTCCATTGGACAGTTTGGAACCATCACAATAAATAGTGATATCATTCTTTGGTATTGAGCCGAAAAATTCCTGAAAATCTCTAGCTCGTACTTGAGGTGTTCTAGCTGACGCGTCAGGGCTTAAGATCTGGTTTTGCGGTTTTTCTTCAATCTCCCAGGGAGGATGTTGTCACGAAATAAGACGAAGTCCTTATTAATAGATAGATTGATCACGAAGCTATAAGAAGTCCTAGAGGACCATTCTACTTATTGTACCTCGCTTATTCGTTTACGCTAACTGCTTTAGTCAGCGAGGGTTAAACGTGACATAAGGTCCTTCCTCCAATTACAAAAACGACATAGAGAATAACTCAGTATATGCATACTAGTAATCGAAAAAGAAATACCCTAGAGGTTTAGGAGAAAAGATAAAGAAAGAAAAAAAGAATAAATAAAGTAAAACTAAATCAAAATAAAATTTAGTCATCCAAATCTTGATCAATTTGCGAAATTGTAGTTCTTTGAACTTCCTTTTTGGCTTTTTCTATGTCCTTTCTAGTTGGTTTTTTCTTCTTTGGATAATTAATTTCGAACTCTTTAATAGCTTTCGAAGCAAAAATGAAGTTTTTTAAAGGCTCCCAGGTAATATCTGTGGAATCTCTCCACTTAATCCGTTATTAGTATTCTCCTTTATACCTTCGGCAGTCAAGGAGTTTTTCGATTGCCCAAAGCTTTTCTCCATAGTCATCAATCATAATAGCCGTATCCTGTGTAACACTTTGTCCGGGAAATATCTTGGTTGGTACTGGCTGAAGTAAGCTGGTATGGAAACTGTTATCGATTGGCTGCAGCTCTGCGGGGAGCTCAAGACGATACGCATGAGTACCTAGAAGTGATTTTATCTTAAAAGGTCCCAAAGATTTATTGTCAAACTTTTTAACTGGTCGTGGCGAGTTGATATTACGAGCGTTCAGGAAGACTAGATCTCCCACTCGATAAGCTGGTGCAGGTGTGCGATTTCTATTTGCCTCCTCCTCGTATCTCAAGTTTGCACTAGTGATATTTTCTTTGAGGATACCGAGAATTTGTTCCATCTGATCAACAAATTCGTTTCCTAGTTTTTCGTCTCTTTCACCGATTTTGAAGCTCTTGTTGGCAACTCACGAGGAGGTCCGAAACTCATTCGAGGATGTTGAGCTGTGTTTGCAAAAAAAGGTGACATTTTAGTAGCCTCGTTATAGACATTATTTGCCGCAAACTCTGCCAACGCTAACCAGTCCTCCCAATCGTCTTGAGTAAAATCGATATAGATATCATTTGATGATGGCTAGTAACGATACGTAGGATAGACAGGAAACGCAGCCGCGCTTACTACATTGCGTCACTTTCATCAACTGATGACGATGATGGAATGATAGTGTTGGTGAGATGTGCATCTTAATTCTAATCTTACTTATTTTAGAATTCAAAGTGGAGTTGTGACATAAAATTCTATGTAGTCAATCATTCTACAAATTAAGCTTAGTTTTGGAGAAAGAAAGGGGCTAGGATGACTCAATCGTTTGAAACTCATCATATATTTTTTGTCACGAAAATTCACAAAACGAGGCATAAATTCTATTTCTGTATAGATCATGGATAATGCCTAGTTAGGCCTGGCGACTCCACCGATAACCCATGTCAGCCCCATAGTGTAGGAACATAACTGTGGTAGTAGGATATGATCAGAGTCGCTTAAGGCTTGCTAGCGTATGCATGGAAGGATTCGCCGAGAATCTAGAGCCTTTTTAGAAAGCTTTCGTTATTCGGCATCGAGCTATCCCTTTTAGTGTAAGATCTATAGGTACTATCAGTACTTTTTAAATTACTAGAGCCACTCTAAACATGATCATATTTCAGCATTTATTTATTTAAGTGGAGGTACCACGAGTCCGATCAGCCACCTGCCGACCACTTTCGCTTAAATTATGCAACTAAGCTAATTTGTAAGTGATCATCCGTGAGACGTGATAGAATTATAATTCAAATGGTGCAATATTATTAACTTAACAAATATCAATTGTCCCCGATTTTATAAAACGATTATAAACATTCAAGTTTAACCCAAAAAAGTCAGCCCCACCTACCACCTACCGACCAGCACTAAGCTTCATTAAGAGTAAAAGTCAAGATTAAAGAACTTATGACTTGGTATCATATTTACTAAAAATTGTGAAAAAAATCTGATTCATTAAACTATAAAAAATATCTGTTAATCAATTTAAAAATATTTGAAATCGCCCAATATTTATTTCCCTATAATTCATGCAGAAATTGGGATGTTTTCTTATTTCAACATCTTACAATATCTCATATACCACGCTCAAGGATCATGTGATGGGCGATCTTGCTTCATCGAGTAGGATTGATCAACTGCGCCAATCACCAGTTCAGGAGCAATACCTAGTTGAGTGGATAACCGAACTAGCGACATTGAAAAATCCACCAAGTCATAATCAAGATCGTGAAATGGCCATAAAAATTCTTCAAATCCAAGGAGACAACATACCACTTGGTAGTAAGTGGACTAGGAGGTTTCTTAAGCGTACCCCATCAATACAGGCAACAATGGCCTCGACTCTTGATATTGCTCGAGTCGAAGGTGCAACATACTAAGCTAAAGAGCAATTTTATGAAACCTTCAATGACGTAAAGGAAAGGTACGAAATCCAAGATGAAGATATTTGGAACGTAGACGAGCAAGGGATGGCACTTCGTATCTATTCGAACTTGACAGTTCTAGCTCCAGTCACCATGAAGAAGGCGTACAAGAAGATATCCCAAAACACGTGAATAAGTGACTGTTATTGAAGCAATATCCATGAATGGAAGGAAAATACGCCCACCTGTTATTTTTAAAGGCGAAAATCTTCAGAGCTCATGGTTTGAGGAAAAGACTCCTAACTATGTTTACACCACGTCTTCAAATGGTTGGATAAGTAACGGAATTGGACAAAATTGATCACGAGATGTATTTGTTCCAGAATTAACACCTTCTGTGCTATTGCGATGGAGACTATTACTTCTTGATGGGCATGGAAGTCATGATAACGTTGACTCCCTATGAGAGTGTAAATAAAATCGGGTGCACGTTGTCTTTGAACCGCCCCATACATCTCGTACTCTCCAGCCCTTAAATTTAACTTGTTTCTCGCCTCTAAAGTATCGGTATCGTGAAATCTCGAATAACCTCGCTTCTATTAGCGACGGTGCGCCATTAAAGAAACGGAATTTTTTATCTTGCTATCATGAAGCGAGAAGTTCTCGTCTTACAGACATTCAAATTCGAGCTGTATAGGAGGCTGCAGGTCTCAAGCCATGGAATCCACAAAATGGACTTGGAAGTAAATTTACCCCAAAACCCATACCTCCACCAAGTATACCAAAACGTCCTCGAGAATCCTTTGATCCTGAAATGATGCCAACAAAAAAGTCTGCTGACTACCAAGTGGTATGTTGTCTCCTTGGATTTGAAGAATTTTTATGGCCATTTCACGATCTTGATTATGACTTGGTGGATTTTTCAATGTCGCTAGTTCGGTTATCCACTCAACTAGGTATTGCTCCTGAACTGGTGATTGGCGCAGTTGATCAATCCTACTCGATGAAGCAAGATCGCCCATCACATGATCCTTGAGCGTGGTATATGAGATATTGTAAGATGTTGAAATAAGAAAACATCCCAATTTCTGCATGAATTATAGGGAAATAAATATTGGGCGATTTCAAATATTTTTAAATTGATTAACAGATATTTTTTATAGTTTAATGAATCAGATTTTTTTCACAATTTTTAGTAAATATGATACCAAGTCATAAGTTCTTTAATCTTGACTTTTACTCTTAATGAAGCTTAGTGCTGGTCGGTAGGTGGTAGGTGGGGCTGACTTTTTCAATTAGTAGACCACGTAATTAGGCTTGGGTGAAAGAGATTTTTAAAGCAGCACCTATAAAATTATATTTATCATATAAGTAAGCTTCCATTGGTTGGATGATCACTTACAAATTAGCTTAGGTGCATAATTTAAGCGAAAGTGGTCGGCAGGTGGCTGATCGGACTCGTGGTACCTCGACTTGTTTATTCTATTTAAGGTCCTAGGCATAAGCCATAACGTCCACTTTAGGTACAGGACCGGCGGAGCCGTTCAGAATCATGACCTTAGGCATGCCCAACCCGTTCTCGCCTGCTATTTACATAAAATGTAAGAGAAATATAAAAGGAAATAAAATGAGATAATAAGGTAAGAAAAGGAAGAGAATGATAATAAAGAAAAAAACAAATATTAGGATTAGTCTTGTACTTTTCACACCAAGCTCTAACTCGCTATTTCAAGTTCTGGCATTCATTCCATCAGGTACTCACCTCGCGTCCAGCAGAGGATGAGTTAGATATTTGACTACCGAAGCAGCCAGTAATCCGTGTACATTCTTTAAAATTCTTGAAGCAATCATGTCCAAAAAGATGTCTTCTGAAGGTATCTATCTTCATACTATTTTGGAATTTCCGCATTTGTTTAGTGTGTTGATGACAACTAATAAAGTGGGTTGGGGTAGTTTCCCTTCCACAGACGCTTTCTAAGTTGGCGTCTGAGTGATTTAGGCGACAATGATAAGTCGCGAAGTCACCATGTCCAGTTCTGGCAGCTATTAGTCTATGTAGTAGCCACCGAGACAATTCTAGTTCGGGTGACTTTTCCCGACGCATTTTTAAGTCTAAGTCTTGATACCTCGGAAGACAGACTTTAGACCACCATTTTTCAATTAGTAGCTGCCGGTGCTGTTACATAAGTCGGCGTAGGTAGGCTAAAGTAATATAACTTGGCTTAGTATTTCTCTCAGAAAGATTTCTTAGAGCAGCTTGTGCTTCCGCGTCTGCTTCTTCATTGCCCCTAATATTCGAGTGTCCTGGCACCCATTTGTACTCTATGTTCATTTTTTTTGCTAGATTATGAAATAAGTAAGTTAGCCAAATACTGGATGATGAATTTCCAGATTGTAAAGCCAACACCGCAGCTTGGTTATCAAGAAGTACGAAGATCTTCTCGCTATTTTGTCTCACTGATAGGGCAGCTCTAAGTGCCATGGTGGCACCAAATATCTCTGTGTCGTATACTTCTCCCCCATACAGTGTGCCATTTTCTTTTTAAAATGTTCCCCCCCTACGTTGAAGAACATACCCCCAAGATGAACGACTGGGGCCCTCCGATGACCCATCGGAATATGCACAGATAACTGCTGAGTTTAATGATTTCAACCATTTTTTAAATTCTTCTATCCCCTCACCCTTTGTTCCAAGCATTTGTGAGTATGCTGGAGCGCATAGTGGCTCTGCAAGTTCAGCTTGAGGTAGCTGATGAAAAGCACGTTGGATTTGAGACATCTGGTCTTCAGGTCTCCTAGTTAGTCTCGACTTCGCTTTTTATTTCAAGGTGCCCACATTAGGACACACACTAGCTCTATTTCTAAGAGGATGTCGATCATCTAGAGAATTAAGACGAGCAGCCAATCTTAAACGATACCCTTCCAGAAGTATATGAGCTGGAGGGATGCCCCCCTACCTATGGAGAACTACACCAAATGTAGTTCTCCATACTGGTAAGGCAGCTCTTAAGGCCAAGCGTAAGACCTTATCAATCAACCCATAGTGAAAAGAAGTGGGAGGTCTTACAACTCTGTTTCCTTTCGGTCTAGTTAAGCCCGGCCACCACACTTCAGCTCCATAAGTTGCTACTGGAACTATGCACGAATCTACTGCCGTAATCAAGGCTTTTGGGGCAGCTCCTCTCTTGACAGAATTAAGCTGGCGCATATGTTGAGCTAACTTAATAGCTTCTGCACACCATGTTGATACATGATGTTTAAATGAAAGACCTGAGTCTAGATAAACACCTAGCCAGCGAATGTGTTCAGCCGGTTGAATCATCTTTCCACTTACTAAAACTCCAACGGGATCATCTTTCTTGCATCCAGGGAACTGAACTACCTCTGACTTTTCAGCATCAAATAAAACAGCATATTCATGTGCCCAACTCGTCAAGCCGTCCACCTCTTTTTGTACTGCAACGGCAGAGTCTACGGCAGTGTGTCTAAAACCTAGAATCCCAATGTCATCAGCATAGCTGAATCGTGTGATCGTATTTCCACTCCTCATTAGTTCTGCCATATAAAAAAGAAATAGGAGGGGAGAAATAGGTGATCCCTGTGGCACCCCACAAACAAGTTCCTTTGGGCTTGTCACGCCTCCTTGGCAGCGATCCTGAACTCTACGGCTCTCGAGAAACGACGAGGTCCATCGAAGAATAGACTTCGGCCATCTTTGAGCTTGCATCCGCCAAATCAATCTGTTATGCAGAACAGCATCGAAAGCCCCCTGTACATCCAGTATGATAAATGTTGAGGCCCAACCTTGTGTTTTTGCTTCCTCTATGTCATGCACCACACAAGAGACGAGATCAGTCGCTGATCGTTTTGGTAAAGTTCCGAATTGTTGCTGGCCTACAATGTCCAACTTAATAGCAAGTTGAGACATTCCTTTAGCTAATATTCTCTCTAAACCTTTTCCTAGGCACGAAAGAAGAGATATCGGCCTCCATCCTTTCACAGATGATGGTTCACGTCATGGCTTTGGAAGGAAAACCACCCCCACTAGCTTGAAGCAAGCTGGGTGATATCCGAGACGAAGACAGGCTCGAAAAAGCTGTAAAATATGGGATTCTACATTGATCCAACACGTTGTTAGAAGCTCAACGGAAATTCCGTTCGCTCCCGGGCTAGTATTGCCACTAGCTATCGTGCAAGTCCGTACATCAAGCTCCGTCAAATCTTCCCAGCACGAAATATGCTCTTCTCCTGATAATACGCATGGGGGAAGGTCATCTGATGCTGAGAATCGTGCTAAGAGGCAATCTCGTAGAATTAATGCACGTTCAGCCTGGTCAGATATAAATTTCCCTTCGTGCCGAAGAGGAGGAGTAATGCAAGCCTGACGAAGGGTTCCCCATTTCATAAGTTTGAATGCATCTCGAGAGGATTTGATGTCTTCTTTTTTCTTTTTCCTTGTTACGTGCTTTTGTGCCCAATTTTTCGTCCTTACTTTATATAAAAAAATGTAACATATATTAATTATCAATCTAAACTAATATCTAAACAGCTCTCCTTTCATTGAATTTTCGATCAAACATGTAATTCACGCTTGGATTTGTTATTCAATGTCAGTTGACTCGTGTAAATTCTTGTTTGTAAGAAAACACAGTGATTATATTTGTGCACAGACTTGTGGTATTCGGGATTGCTAAACGAAGGGCAGTTATGCTATGCATAAACGTAGACTAGCATTTGACGTGATTTATGCAATATAATATCAATGCTCATAGTAGTTGCTAGTGTACAACACCTGTAAATTGCAGCTCAATGAGCCTTGACAGAAAACACCAATTAGATGTCCGATTTTGCCACTTGTCCGTTTCCCCCAATATTCATACTATATAATAATTCCTTGATGGTGTATTAAAACTGTACCCCAGCAGGTTCGAATTTTGTTCACCATCATCATTTTCTAATACCCTATATCACCATCAGATTTTATCCAAATCCAATAAAATAAGCTTGTATCTCATGTACCTTACATCTATGAATCTAACGAACTAAATTTCTGCCATTCATTTTTAGAATTATAGGTCTTTTAAAGTCGTATATCTGCTCCATAGCACTTGTGAGAACCATTCATGCTAGTTTAATAAAAACCTTCTAAAATTCCCACTTAACCCAGAATTTATAGCCAATACATATCTAGCATTTCTGTCAAACCGATTTTATTGTTTTAGAGACAGCTTGGGGGACTAAAAGCTGGTGATAGCAGCTATGGAACTCGTTTGGTAGTGGTGCTCATGATTTATATTTTCGACAACTTCTGACCCCTATAATTTCCAAATCTACAATGAATTGACAGGAAACTGACGTGTTTTCTTCGATTTTCTTGATATACTATATAGATGTTGTGAGTCTCTCCTACTCCATTCATTGTAGATGTGATCAAGATGCTCGCCCGCAAATCCGTCTTCTTGAAAATTATCGACTAGGATTTTTGAGAGGAGAGCCAAAGCCACATGTTAGACAAATAAAGCAAGAAGGTGCAAGTATTGATATGGTTGTTGAACGTTCTAGCTCACGGTAAGTTTAGTGCTCGACGAATGCAGAGTATCTTATAGAAGATCTTACAATGGAGATGCTGACTTGAAAGTATAATTATTTTATTGAATAGATAGTTAGAGGGACTAAAGTTACAATAATCAATAACCTAAGAACAATTAATGGCTTTCTAGGAATCAAGTATTTCTGTCTTGACATTGTTTACATTTAATTATTGTTTATTTTGCCGTAACCATATGACAGGGTTATTGTGGCGTCGTTATTATGTAGCATGAATTACGTCAGATACTAGCCAACATTTATGCATTGCACAACTGCCCTTCGTTTATCAATCCCGGTGGTATTCAAACATCTCTTTTTAAAAAAAGTTGCGTTCAATAATTGCGTTCAGCCTCGTTTTTTTACCCCTGTAACACGTGAATTTCATACACGATTTAAAATCAAATTTCTCATCATACTAATGTAGTTTAAAACATGTTCAGACTTCCACCACGATATTCTTATCAATTTTTATTCGATTATATCGCAGTAAAATGATACGGTCATCGCAATTATCTGCGATAAATATAGTGAAATTTATAGAAAGTAAAGAAGCTTTACTAAAGAGAAACTAGCTTTTTTATTCTGCTCATGCGAGCTGAAAAATCATTGCATTTTATTTCCGTCAAAACTTGCGCTCTTCTCCTTATGTCTTAATATTAAAAATTCTATACAACCTCAATCTAACGGAAATGTGATTTTATCGACCTTCGAACCCATCTTTTTCCTAAATAAATCATGATGTTCGGCTTCGATTACAAGTGTAAAGGGAAATTGAAACTTTCGTGAAAATCAGGATGACAAATCGTGCATGAAATTCACATGTTACAGGGGTTAAGAAACGGGGCTGAACGCAATTATTAAACGTAACTTTTCAGAACGAGATGTTTGAATACCCCTACTAGCTACATAACTCTGGTGCAAGGCTGAAATATTATAAGGATTAGTATTTACTTAGATAAAACAAGGCCCTTTACAAAATTGATGCTTGGGAATCACGCTAGAAAAACACGTAAGGATGTATTTAATAGGGTGGTGATTGTGAATTTATAGTAATTGATAACTACACCCAAGATATACCGTAAAAGGCTTAGTTAATTGCTGAATATAAAGTCGTCAAGGCTGAATAAAAAAACCGCTATAAAAATCAGAGTTGTGGTTGTTGGAATGTTGTATAAGCAACGTCGGAAAAGATACTCTGGCTCAAGTATTAACTTTAACCCATGCTTTATATAAAAATATGAAGAACATGGGTTAAAATTAGTATCTATACTGGAGTACGCGCCGCCCTTTTGTTATCGTAATTTTGAACTCAAGTATTTTAATAACCACATTATCAAAGATAGGCGTGATTTATGAATCTTTATAAGAGAGTTCCAGAGCGAAATATTTGTGATATAATGTAACATTAGGGTAACAATAAGGCAACTGTCGCCAATAGAGGTGGGGAGGATTACCCCTCATTATACCCTGTTTGAGGCCCATACATGTAAGCAAGGAAGGTTTGCTTAGACATTTCAGGGTCGGTAAAATAAGTTGCTCCTGAACCCTAGCCGACGGCAAATTCTTATGATTGTTGCAGCATTGATACAGCCATGTTTAATACACCATTTTCTTAGAATTGAAACGTCAAAGTTAAATCATAAGGCTCTTAACTGCGAAGATGTTATTCTCTTTTTTCAGTGTGGCCCCAGCGCTCCATAGTCAATGTCCTCATGGATCGATTATCACAGCATAAACAAAGAAACGGTTCTTCAATTAGGTCTAAATTCAAACCTAAGTTGCTTAAAGATGTTTCGGCAAACAGCTATCAATGTCCGCTATGTCCTAAAAGTTATAGTCGCATAGAAAACTTGACTCGGCATAGGGCTAATCGTAAGTTCTTATTGCATTTGTTTTAACTTCTAGTTATTTGCATCTTTTGAGATAATGACCAATTTTCTTTAATCATTCTCTTGTAGTCGATTACTTACGTATCTTGCAGATGATGGATTGGGAAAATTCGTGTGTAATATATGCAATAAGTCTTTTACCCGTAGCGATCTACTTAATCGTCACCGAATGATACATGGCGCATCAAAAAAATCGATTATCAAAACTCCACTTAAACCTTCTCAGGAAAAGCCTCCAGAAATCTCACAACTCTGTCATCCTGTTCCTTCATCTGATGTGCGCAATAATTATCAAGCAACTCAATTGGAGCCACTAATTCAGCCAGAAGCTACTTCCGAACAGATTTGTAGCTTTCCAGAAACATTAGGCTCCACATCTCGTAGCGGAAATATTGAATTTCGAAATGATACCAAGAGTCTTTCTAAGGGAATTAATGACGGAGTACCGAAGTCATTACAGGCCAAAGAGAGTGTATATTATTCACCAGATGATATTGGAAATAAGTCAATATGGAATGGTTTCACGCCATATTTAAAAGGACATGATAGTATTGGAGCCTTTAATTTAGATATTTCATGGACTCTTGATTTTTTATCTCCAGAACTTTCTTCAGACATTACTCAACTGGATAATGATACAGTACATGTCAATGACAGCATCATTAAAAAGTCAAATCATAACCAGCGAATAAGATCTACGACATCAGTGTCCGTAGATCAAATAGGTGAAGATGAAGATGATACTGACAGGCCAGATAAAGTTTGTGAAAAAACCTTGCTACACTTAGACTCTATTTGCAATTTACCACTCCAAGAATATCCTTTAACTTGGGAGCATGTGCTTATTGAGGCTAGAGCATCAGAATATTCGGCAGTAGTTATACTTCTGTCTCAATCCTTTACACCAGCTTTACGTGCCATATTGATTTCCACTCTTAATGAGGGTGGTCTAGGGTCCGGCTCTTCGCTCGCTGAGATTAATGATTTAACGTTTCCTCCTACTGAAGTTCTTAATCTATTCTTATGCTTGTATCTTCAGAACATACATCCCAGATTTCCGGTACTTCACTTACCTACTTTTGATATAAACAAAACCAACCCAGAACTCCTTCTCGCGATGTTATTTCTTGGATCGAGCCATTCACAATCAGATCAAGGAGGATTTTCTTATATATTTCATCAGCGCTTAAGGCTATATGTTTCTCGGCTACTAGAAATGGATAAAAACTACGTACATGGAGATTCCGTTCCATTATCTTATTTATTGGCTTACTGATAATTATAGATGCATAAACTAGACAATATGTTTGCCTACTTTCTCCTTTGTTTATCTGGAACCTGGAGTGGCTGTAAGCAGGCATATGAATTCGCTGAAGGCGGTAGAGGAATACTTGTGACAGCTTGCAGAAGAGCTCGGCTATTAGATGGACGCCCTCGGACCCAAGAGCGCCCCCATCATGACTCTACTAAAAGTAGCTTAAGTTCGAAATGGGAATTATGGATTAAATCAGAAAAGAAAAGACGATTGGGATGTTCTATCTATGCAAGTAATTCTATTTTATCCCTTTTTAATTATTAATATAACTAGATTTTTGACTCTCAATATCCTTCTTTATTCAATAATCAACCCTATGTCAATAAGGCGGAAACAAGTCTGTGTGTATTACCCTGTCGGGAAGATTACTGGGAAGCGCAAACCGCTGAAGATTGGGAATTGCTTATTGGTGATGTTGATGATATACCTTTTACGTATGAATCTCAATTTTCAATATGAACTCGGCTCACTTTGTCAATAGTTACCATCTTAATGCACTTAATTGCTGTCTTCTTCGAAAGTGGGTTCAGCCCCCACCACCAATTGTCGATGTTGGGGGGTTTGGAAAAATTGTTCTTATGTATTCAATCCACACACATATTTTCGAGTGGAACCAAGCTATTTCAATGCTTAATCCGACAGGTCTTCGTGGAACACCTGGAAACTCTTCATATGATATGGGTCACACTCTCCGCGAGCGACGACTTTGGCTTGATGACGCTCTAGACAGCTTCGTCGAGTGCTATCAATCATCTAGTACTTCCCCTGCTGCTGTACTTCTATATCATCTAGGGTGTATTTATATCGATGTTCCGATGTCTGATTTACATCTTTCAACTGGCCGCAGCATCCGTATGCATGATAGGCAATTTGCCCTCGAAAGTCTCACAAGATGGGCAAATAGTGAGGCCTCTGATAATACTATGATTCATGTGTATACCATGCTTGATATCTGTTACTTAAGCATTTCAACTGGTAACGTCTCTCTGTGCAGTTATGAAATTGCTATTGCGCTTTTCACTGGTGGTATTATTTGTTGGAATATTGCTAAACTACGAACTGGTGCGAATAAATCTCAATATATTGAGCATATGTTGAGAGCCTCTGCCGCTCTAGCAAAGATTAATTGTTGGTGGCGAATGTGTGAAATACTTAGACGTATTTTAAAGAGTCTAGAATACTTCGATATGTAAGTTTTATATCTAAAGTTTTTTGATTATTCAGACTAAGTGGAACTCTGCTTTTCAAGGTAACACATAATTACAACTTAAAATAGTATGAGAGGCACTATAACTACATAAAGTCATTGATTTGAAAGACTAAAACAAATTTGTATTCTTTTGATTCATGAGGCTTGCGAGTAGGCTAAAATATCTTTAACACAAATTGGGTTTTTTAATTTTTTAATTTTATTTTACTATTTATCGTCTAAGAGTTTTGAGTGTTAATCACATATTACTCTAATCCTATCAACGGACAAATGACGCTAGAGCCGGGACTCTAGAAGAAGGCTTAACTAAGCATTACATGCATGGTACAAGGCGTTGTTTGAAACAGCCAGTACAAGAATATAGGGTGAGATCCATGTGCTGTTTTAGCTGTATACCTTAAAATAATTGCGACACTTTAACTACCTAATTAATTAATTAATTTTTGGGAGGTGGGGGAGGGGAAGGAGAGGGGTGAGATAACTCTATCGTAGGCATGTATTTACGAAAAAAGTCCGTATTCTTTAACCAAATTGTTAAGATTTTAACCCCTTCTGGCGTCCCAAGTAGGGCGGGAACGAGAGAGCTAATTGGTCCTGAAGGGCGGCCACTACGACGCCGGTGAAGTCTACAGTAGAGGAAGTGAAACTGTGTTTAAAGTGACCCTTATTGGCAGTTCAAATTTGCATTTTGGTGGTTGAAGCGGGTATGGCAGGGTGCGAAGTCTCCGTGTCCAGTTCTGAGAGCAATCAATTGCCCTAAACGTCTGTTTAGGCAGAGCTCTTTGAGAAGGAGCGGGGCAGAAATTATCTCCAGTTGAGTGTAAGCTCTGGAGCCTGGGTCTCCCACCATGTATCTCTTGAGCATTTAGTCTGAATAGATTGCCATCGTCTAAGAGAGGCTAGCGAATGTTTTTGGTGTGGGATATCGGAGGGCATAGCTGCACTTCTCTTAGCTTCAGAATCAGCTAGTTCGTTGCCCTTGATCCCTGCGTGGCTAGGCACCCAGCATATTTTTACTTCACTTTCTGATATATGTGGAAGCCTGGCTCGAGCTTTCCATAATTTAGTTATTTCTAAGGCCTCGAAGTAAAGTGTCTGTGAGTTTGGAGTTGAAGATTTCATCAGAAGCTTTCTTCCTTTAGTTTAGCTTTCCGAGAACACCCATAGGTCTTTGGAGAATCGGGCCGAGGGAATTGCTATCGCTGCTTTGATACACTGTAGTGCTGCTAATACTTCCGCATCTTCCATATCTATAAGTTTGCCTAATGAGTGGGATCATGATTTGACAAGACTCCCAAGCTGATAAATGGCAAAGCCGGCGCCTACATTTCCATCTGGTAGTTTAGAGCCACCACTGTAGATCAGAATATCATTTTTTGGCAAAGTGCTGATAAATTGTCGAAAAATTCTTGCTCTAACTTGTAGTGTTGAGCCAGAAACAAAATCGTGTTTCTATGAGTACATCTCAATTCCCGGGGGGGGGGGGGGAAACCATGGGGTCGATTTGTTCTGATTGTAGAAACTGTGCTAGAAAACGGCAAAGCGTGAATCTGACTTAAAAGAGCCAATCTTACGACCTCGCCGATAAAGGGGGTGTCGATCATCTAGACATCTGGTTCGAATGGAAACTCTTCGAGAAATGTTATCAAGGGATATCTCTGCAGGATTTAGCCCAGCCTCTCTAAAGAGTGCCAGGATAGGGATAGTTCGGTACACAGGAAGTATAGCTTTTGCTGCTGTTGTGTAGACCTTATCTAAGGCTTTGAAATGTATACCAACACTATTGCTAACTAATTTGTTGCCTTTCTTTCTACTATTTCATTGCCACCAAGTTTCAGCCGCATAATGTGCAATAGGCAGCACGCATGATACAACGGCTTGCCTTGCGAGACGTGGCGGGTTTCCTCTTATTGTGTTTCCAAGGAAGCGAAGAGCATGAGCAACATTTAAAGCCTTTGAGGTCTGAATCAGGACGTGACCTTTAAACGTTAGTTTTCTATCGAGGTGGATACCTGACCATTTAAAATATGGATGGTTGTCGTTTTCTGCGATCGTAAAGCTTGTTGTTTTTACTGGAGGGCTTTTAGCTTTATCCTTGTGTCGCCTAGAAAAGTGCATTAATTCTGATTTACTAGGCTCAAAAGTTACCCCTTCTTAATGTCCCCAATATAGTGCCTGGTTAATTGCTATTTCGATTCTTCTTGCATTTTCTTCGAGTGTCGGAGATTGCTCAAAGATGGCTACGTCATCAGCGTATCTGAAAGCTTTTTTAAGGCCTTTTAATTCGTATAAAGGAGATTTATAAAGCATGAATAAAATAGGTGATATTGGTGAACCCTAAGGTAATCCACAACTTATCTCTCGAGTAGGGCTAGTCTCCCCATCTAGTCTGATTGATATTGTTCGTTCAGTTGCAAAAGAGCCAAGCCAATTGCAGAGTTTGTATGGCCATCTTTGTTCTCTCAGACGGCTTACAAGTCGACCGGGCAGGTCCGCATCAAAAGCTTCTTTAATATCTAGAGTTACCACTATTGCTTTGCAGCCTTGGTTTAAAGATGTTTCGATGTTATGGGTCATGCAAGTTGTTAGGTCGACAGAGGACCGAAGTGGTAGAGCACCAAACTGCTGGTGGGCAAGGATTTTAAATTTGACGCAAAATGAAGAAAGTACCGCCATTTAATGCTACGGGATTTACCCGTTGAATTACATTTGCTTTGCCAATGTATCTCACTAGGGAATGTCTGACATGTGAGTGTGATAAAGTTAATACAGAATAATGGAAAGTTGTAGATTTTGGTTTTGTGTACACATTCTATAACTAGCACATCTCCAGCCTTTTTATATATTTGAACCATACCTGGATTTGCAAAAAACAAAGTCTTGAGTCTATCGTCATTGTTCTCAATATACTTGTACCAAAAGCTATTGTTTTCAAAAATTTGAAGTACACTATTGACGGGTGTATAGCCACTCAATTTCATGGCCCTTATTTTGGCGCATTCATTAGAGATATCGTGATTAATTGGACCAGTTTTGACAAAGTTATTACTATCATGTTTGTCACTAAATTGAGAAAATGCCAGTTCCTGGGTCTGTTTTGGTGAAGTTCCACAGGTTCGTGCATTCGATAAGAACTTCCTCATGTCTTCACTTCTGTCACAAGGCCTATGCAAAGTAATTGAAGTTAAAGAAACACCTCTATGATAAAGGAATAGATTTTTACCGTGAGAAAATTTCCATGCACCAGGTGGATTTTCTTCATTCACTGCCTTGGGAATGATTGATACCTTGCAGTCAGTCAATATAGCGGTCTTGAGTTTTTCTAAATATTTTGACTTATTTCGTTTTAGAAGATTACAGCTTGAGCCTTTTTGGTATTTTAAAGGGACATGGATCAATACCGTCCTTGTTTCTTTTGGTACCATCGGATTTGACCCAGGCGAAACCCTACCTTTCACTGAATTTCATGACTGCCTCATGGGCATCTCAAAAGCTTAATTATATTTCAACTCTAGGTATAGCAATTAGAGCATAACTAGAGTCGGAAGGACCCCGAAGTGCAGTATCATAGCCTTCAAAGTACAAATTATTAGCTAAACCTTCTTCCACTGTGTCATAAAGATTATAAATTGTGTCGGATTCAGTATCAATTTCTAATAAATGACTTTTAAGAATGTTTTAGGCTTGTTAGGAAGTGTATCTACGTAACTATGAGATACAGCAGGAAAAGTCATACTTTTCAAGTTTTAAATAAATAAACTAAAATATCCGCTTGTATAAGAACATGTTTCCAACCAGTTCATGAAGATTTAATTTCCTTAGGATCTGGATTTAAAACCTCCTGATATATGCTGCATTAGAAATAAAGTAGACTTCACAACCCACTTCAACTAGATTGAATAATGAGGTAGATCTCCGTATATCACCTGTGTTTCTTTTTGTATTTAATTTCGGTTAATTTCGGTTAATGCATAGGGGTTCATAGATAGTGTGTCATGCCCAAAAATGAAAAGAGTGTCGGACTTTTTATGTATTACACAAACTTTTAACATGCTGCTTCAATACCTGCCTATTGTTAGTATTGAGAATTGATATAGAAACTTACATCTTTATCTTACGATAATTTGCCTTTGTTTTTAGTTAAGAATTATAAAAAAAGTCAAATCATAAATATTTAATAGCTGTGAGATAGTAAAATATATAAAATTGTCTAGTGCCGTAAAGTTGTCCACAAGCACTGGCATCTTAAGCAAAACAAGTTGTTAATTATTGTAACTGACAGTCTGCACGGACCAGCCTAAAAGGCTTATAGATAGCAGCAGACTGATTCTAGAAAGAATGTGAAATATATTTCTTATTATTCTTATCCTACAGCTTCCAAGTGCAATCGTACCTCTAGCTTACTAACCTAGGGTTTTAGGGTACTAATCGTTAATAACTAACAATTATTTTCAAAATGCTTTCTTTTGGGCTGAACTAATCATCTAACCCCCCCAAAAAGAGAAATTTTCTTGTAGATTATCTGCACGCCAACCCTCCGTCTACCAATCAGTGCTCGATTTCTTTATTTTGGTTTCCCGTACAACAGAAATTTATTGTTTATTTAATAATTATTAATTGCAACTTGACCATAGATTTACTCCCATTACTCTTCCATATACTCACTCATCTAATCACACCACGATATCATCAATTAAATCATTTCTTTTGTTCCATTGATTATTGAAACCTAATTTCACAAATATGCCTCTTAACTACCCCCGAGAATAACTTTTTGAAAGCTTCGAAGCTGCATTTAAATCTATAAACACCTTTGCCGCTGCAGAAGGCTATGCTGTTGTAAAACTTCAGCCTATTTATGATAAGAAGATTCCCAAGAATTTGCGACGATATATATTTGCCTGCGACAAAATGAGGAGGTGAAACAGCAGATTCGCGACCTTTCTGCTGCTAAGTCGGACTCTAGATAGATTCTTACAGTGTTACGGCAACAACAAGTCAGGATACTTGATCGAGATGTCTGGAACAAAAGTTTCCAATGGAGACAGGAAAAACTCAACGGCCTACTTCCCTCTGAAGCCTTACTTCTAGCTTTTGATGAATATGGAAATAGAACTGAAGAAAAGTTTCATCATCAAGCGGGAGTTCATCAGATAAATGGACAGTCACACCTCTGAAACCTTTTTTTCATCCATCTGAAAAGCCTGGCTCTGTTGCAATAAAACCCTGACGTACTTCTTTTAGATTGTACATATAAGACAAATAGGCAAGCAACGTATTCATTTGAGATTAGATCTATGATTGATAGTAGAAAAATAAGGTTTAGCATGCCCCTACTACATGTTGTTGGTAAAAATGCTCTAGATAAGAATTTTACCGTTGCGTTCTGCTTTCTTAGCCAAGAAGATGAGGAACATTACTCATTTGCTGCTCGCCAAATCTTCAAAATATATGATATGTACAATTTAATGCCACGTTTTTTTGTTACGGACAGAGAACTAGCGCTAAAGAATGCATTGAAAAATATGTTTCCTTCTGTGCCCCAAATCCTTTGCCGATGGCATATATCAAAAAAAATTCAATCTAAAGCTGCAGATGCTTTTAGAATATCTAGCTTAGATACCGAAGAAGAGAGTGCTCATAAAGAGGAGCAGAGAAAAGCATTTCTCGGTTTTTGGAGCGTCGTAGTAAACTCCAAGTGTTCCTCCCAACTAGATGATAATTGGGATAAGTTAATTACAGATGTGAAGGAATATCCGCGACTATCCAATTATCTGAAAAGCGAGTCGACTGATTTTGTAATAACACCCACTTAAAGCTCTTCTACATCTAGGAAGTAAGTTGACCAAGAATAATCAGTAACAATAGACGAGCTTCTATCTGAAAATTTTAAAGAAATCACATCAGGTGCAGCTGACAGGCCCAAAAAGAGACAAAAGAAAATCACTGAAGATATCTCTACTGATACCCGTGGATTATGTGGCCAAAAATAAGCTATCAGGGTAATACAAGAGAACGACAGAAGGGTAAGGAAACAGTTCACGATGGAGGAACTGGCAGAGAGCCTACAAATCCAGCCATTTCTCATCAGCTTACAGTAAAAGAAGCTCGTATTGCAGCTATAGTTGCAGCCTCCATTAGAGTATACGAGAGTGCTGAAGTTGAAGCTCTCTAAGCATTGTTTGACCAAAAGAATACAGTTCCAGATAGAGGACTAGGTAGGCAAACTAAAATAACAAAAACACGATAAGTGTTAAACCATCGATATAGCAGCATGATATCGAAAACTTTTTGCTTACTAGATAATAGTGAGTTTATTGAGGGATAGATAAAACTCATAATAGATGGCATAGAAGTGTGTTTAAATGAATAATATCAAGAGCTTCTTCAAAATTTTGTTTGTCATTGCAATGTTCGAAATGAATCGTGCTCAGAAGAAATGGGAAGATGTTCTTTTTGAAGAATGACAGTATCAAGTTCCAGTCATTTTAAAGTGGCGCTAAGTAGATATGTCATACCATTGCATAAATTCTTGTATGAAATAACTCAAATGCTTCTTCGGTTAAAGATCACCTGACATAACGCTAACACGTAGCGATTAGAGATCTACAAGAAAAATTACTCTCTTTAGGGGGGTTAGATGATTAGTTCCGCCCTTTCTTTTTACAATATCTACGTGGCTAACTTACAGGCCATCGTCCACCGAGGCATTCTATCGAGTTCACAAAAGGGCTATATTCAGACATAGAAGCTAGGTAGTGAGGGACACACGTTGAAACTCATAAAGATAATACCTATCTAATGTACGTGGATTTTGGATGCTTAAAAGTAACCTAGATCTTTGCTATGGACCTTCTTCTTTTTCGCTTCTGGATTCTATTGAAAATAGTTATGTTCTGTTACGGGTTTAACAGCCTCAACGTGACTAGATCTGTGCTTAGAACTAGTGCTATGAATCACCCAGCAATCCTGTCCCAAAAGGGGGCTGGATACCCTTCCCAGTGGGGAATTATTAAGAGCTACGGGATCACTGTAACATTCTAAACATGCATTTAGGCTAGGTTCCGTTGTGTTGTATTTACTTCTACATGGATAAACATAATCATATTTTGATGATACTACATTCATGCATCTACCATTCTGTATTCGTCTCATAACATGTTCTTAGCATTACTTTCAGCAAATTTTTCGAGAAATTTAGTATTTTCGAATTTTTTCTGATCGTGAATAAGTTCGATGAGGGATCTAGTCAAGTTTTTGGCTTCCGTCATCAGAGTTCTTTATCTTCTATACTTTTTTAAATACTCCTTATTCGATGTCTTCAAAATCTTGTTCTCTGGCATCAGAGCTTGCCTCGGCCTCATTATCATTATCCTCAAGCTCCATAATTGCTGGTGACCTATATTGAGGCCAGAGAATAAGCTGCTGTTCTTCCTAAAATGAACTATTCCTTTGACGACGGACGCCCACAAGACTTTTATCACAACCTACGCTTTCTCATAACAACTTATAATATGCTTACATATTAAGAAGCGACCCAGAAGCAATACATCGCAAATATAAGCCCATTTAAATGCATCTGTGTGGTACCTTGTTAAGGTTTTAGAGTCTACCTGGCAGCTCTGTAGATGTTTCCATTCTTGCTTGAAGACTCTCCTCCAATTAGCAGTGGCTTTTCGGTGATCTTTATTTAAGATCGCCTTCATTCGATCTGTTGCTTTAGGTACAACGCGTGATGTTATCACCCAGCTTACTAGATCTATACGAGGACAGCTAAACCGATGCAGGTAATCATGCTTTACTTTACTGCAGTACGACTCAACTATCATTGCCGTTTTTACAACTGATATACTGTCGGGATCTGCAGAACGTGCACACAAAATTATATTTATTTAATAACTGGTTCAGAACAAATCAGTTAGTAAATAAATATACCAATAATCTCAAATAATTACAGGTGTAAAACCAGCCATAAATATCGTTTACACTGTCCTGGTGAATCTGACCACTAGTCCGATAAGTTCCATTTTGGTCAGGTATCATTGAATGCATGTTGTAACGTTGGGAAAAAAATCCGAAGTATAGTTTCTCGTTCGATTATCCCGGAAATTTCAAATCTACAGAGGTCTGTAAACTTAATAGATGATGAACTACATAGACATCGACTGTACCTGTGATCTCCATCTGACCGACATATAGGGTTTGAACCCCAACACATTTCCAGCGTTGGTACAAGTTTACTGTCGAGATGTAGAAAGTAGTGTTTCTGTGTACTTGCCTTCCTAGAATCCTGGAGCTTCTTTCGAATTGCGCTCTTTTCGTGCCAAAAACAAAGCCGAATGGTTTTTTTGGTCAATTAAGTCGAATTTTCGAGATTTCTGCTTTATCTTTGCCATAGCCAAAAATATTATATCATAGTTACCATCCTTAAGAGGCTGAACAAACTGCTTAAGGATGCAAGTTGTTGCACCAGTAGTCGCGGACTTACTCAAGAGACTTGAGATTTCGACCCCCAAATCTAAGTAACACAATGGAACCCCTATTCCACCAGGCTCCGCCTGATAATCAAATAAATTTAGTTTTTGACGACTGGTTTCATATGCTGTTCTTTTGGCTTAAACTTAGATAAGACTCATACCTGAGTTGTTTGTACCATATGTAGCATCAATTACGAGCTGTCTGGATTTAGATGCTTGGCTAGAAATTGTATCATTTATATAAATGGCTAAGCTGAGTAAGTTACCTAACTTATAGACTGCAAAGCGATGCATATCTTCAGACTCGGCGAAAAACTTCGTAGCAGAAACAAAATGATCTGCATCACGTCGTCAAATATTCGAGTTTGCGCGCTACAACTGGTGATATACTTGATGTTGGGCTATCAAATCAACACTAGGAACTTCAGATATCTGGAGATCACGATATATCTCAGCCGGCGTCTGGCCTTGGTAATGCAAGTTAATGAACTCGAGTGCCTCTTGTGATAGCTAAATATCTAAATAATGCATGTGGTAACAGCGCTGAAGTCCCACATTCGAAAGCTGATGCAATGAATTTAGATTCATTGCCAATTAACTGCTCCATGAAAGTCTCCCCATTCGGCGTCGATAGCGCTTGCCTCCAGATTTTGAATTCTTACAGTGATCCGCATCCTGATAGCAAGAAAAATAATAAAATAGTCTTGAGCTTATGCTATTACTTGGTTTACAGAACCTATGGCCTCCTGCATCTCGAATGTAGTAGATTAGCATGCTTATAGCCTCATTCGTTGGACTAATTTCAAATTTGGCATTATCATCTGCCTCAAACGAATGATAAAAACTAAAAAGAAATTGATCCAGTTTAAAGGTATATGAAAGGTCGAGTTGCAATTTTTGGCCCTGGATAAAGTATTGATTAAGACAAGATCCTCACAGATCAGAGTTAACTTACGGGACGGCTCTAATTAAAAATTTCATATTAAAAAGCTATCCCAATCATTATTACAGGTAAAGATCGTTTCTAGCCATGTTTAGAGCAGGCTTTTTGTCGCCGATCACGTTTTTTGACACCAAAGTAACTCATTGGAAGGTAGCATCTACAGTTCGTAGACAATTGTTCTGCCAGAGACTCCAAGTTTAAAAAAAAGCTTTATAATTAAAACTGAACTAAAATTTATTGGAATTCTTTGTTAAGATTCAGCAAATAGAGTGGACTGCGCTAAAGTCTTGTCTTGAAATAACCCGTACAGATTTATTTATCTATTTTTATGTCCTGGGCCGAATCCCCACATCTTTCTAGATCAAGGACCGGTAGAGCCGGCAAGGTATACACACCATGTAATGACCTACTCGTTCGCACCATTTTCCAACGAGTATTTTATACAAAAAACATATTGAAGGAAATTATTTAAAAGGAAAAATTAGAAAAAAAAAAAATAAAGTAAAATAAAATCTTTAGTGGACTTAGTCAACATTTCTTTCACTAGCCTCCTAGCATTCTTATTAAGTGTCCATTCAATGAAAACCTTCCAGGCATTCAGCCGAGGATAGATGAATCAGGGTTCACTCAAAGCAGCCTGTAGTCCTAGCAAAATCTTTAAACTTCTTGAGGCAATTTTGTCCGAGGAGTTGACTCAGGAACTCATTTATTGTCGAGCCCTTTCTAAGTTTACGTGTAATTTAGGTCCGAATTCTGCAGCGAACAAGGTGAATGGGAGAGGTTTCTTGCTCACAGACGCACTCACAGACGCACTCAAAGTTCGCTTCAATATGATTGAAGCGGCGATGCTATGCCGCAAAGTATTCATGTCCCATCCTAGCAGTTATAAGTTGGTATAGTAGATGACGGGGTAAGGAGAGCTCTAGGAGTTTGCGGCGGCGCATCTACAGATCTAATTCTCGATAGCGAGCTGGACAAGCTTTTGACCACCACTTATCTACCAAGGCCTGACGGCGTTAGTGCATAAGCCGTCGAAGGTAGGCTAACGTAATATATCTAAGTGGTGTGTCTATTGCTGGAAGTTTATTCAATGTAGCGCGAGCTTCCGTATCTGTCTCTTTGTTACCACTAATCTTAGAGTGCCCTAGCACCCAATTTACTTTAACACCATAATTATGCTGTCTATATTTTTCTTCATGAATTCCTCGTCAATTTTGGAATGACCGCAAGCTCTTTGTTCATCCCAGTATTTCATCGCAGTAAACATTTTAGTCCTGAACTGCTCCTCGACGTCTGATTTAGAAGCTTGTTGGTCAAAATTATCGCTTTAGTCTGCAGAGTCATCAAAGTGCTCTTCTTCCTCAACATTCGACTCGGAACAGAACTGCACACACAAATCCGAGTCCGATTTAGAACTAGAAGAGATCTCTTCATCCAAGACCTTCGGAGCTAAGTATTCAAATTTTGGGCGGAGCACAAGTTCTGGCGCGACCCAGAATGGAGATACTCGCTGACGGTTGATATTTCGGAAAAAAAACGATAAGCTCAACGACATCCTCAAAGCAATGAACGAGATGTTTACACAGAAGAAATCGGCTCAAGTGAAAATGTATGCCCCCTCACGTCCATTGGACTGGGTTTTTCTTGTGCTGTTCGAAGCTTTAAGGCCGGACCTTTTTCTATGGGAAATTTTTCCACTCTTTCTTCCAAAATTTCCGCCAGCTAGCACTTGTTATGCGATTATCACCTTTCTGAATTACCCTCATGTTGGCGATTCCCTGCGAAGTTGATTGTGATAATAGAACTTAGATAAGTAAGTCAATCCGAGGTCGATTGAACTTGTGCAGGAAATCATGCTTCACTCTTCTCCACTGGGACTCAACAATCATGGTGGTTTTCAGGACACATATTTATTCGGGAGAGTTGAGCGAGCCCATAATCTCCACTGATCTGGCTAATACTAGTTGATGTACAAGTAGGCCTGAAATTTCGTCTTTATTGGTAGTATAATCAACGATAGCGCGCTCCCTTCCACAAGTCGAGCAAATTTTGGTGGATTCTTCTATCGTGTGGGCAAAAGATTAAACTTGCTGTAAAAGCGCAGGCGAAGGAAAAGAACTTTGTGTAGTTTAGCCATCTTATGAATTCTTTAGTACCACTATTGGTGCCAAAGAAGTGTTGGTGAGGGTTTTCAGATGAAGTTGGAATTCTAGGAAGACGCCTAGAGGGAAGAGGGCAACGTAGAGCATGATCTGGGGACTTAAGAGCAGAGCAACTGCACGTTATTGTGGCGCCCGTACGCTTGAATCTGTCGTGATAAGTCGCAAAATCCCCGTGTCCAGAGCGTGCTGCGTATAAATACGCCACCAGATGCCGAGGAAACCTGAGCTCTTGTGGAGAGTGGGTAAAGCTACTAATACCCAGATCTCTATATGACTGTGTTATATTATTCAACCAGTATTCTTTCCTAGCTGTTTCTAACGTGGTTCTTGCCCAATTCCTTGCAGAAGATATGGAAAGCTCATGAGGTTGGTTGAAATTCGTTTGGCAAGCTTCTTTGGCCTCCAAATCTGCTTGTTCATTACCTTGGATACCACTATGGCTAGGGACCCAGATTATTTTAACATGTCCTGGCTGTGTATGTGGAAGACGAGGACGACTAGGCCAAAATGAGGCTAGGGATGCAAACTGTATGAACTTCAGTTGCGAGGAACATACTGGAGTTGTTAAGAGTTGTCGTGCAACTTCCTGATTGTCTAAAATGATCCACAGGTCATTTGAGTATTGAGAGGTTGGGAGAGAAAGGGCTGTTTCTAAAGCTGCTACAGCAGCTTGTACTTCAGCGTCGAAAGTGCTAAGTGTGTGACTTAGGGGTGTGCTAGACCGGGTTACGACTTTGTTAGCCTGATATATGATGACCCCTGCCCCAGCTCTAGGACCTGATGGTGTTTCTATACAGCTTGCATCAGTGGAAACGGCAAGGTCTTGGAATGGAATTTTATTTATGTTAGAGTGTGAACGACTGGTTACACGCCTAAGGATTCCATGCCAGCTTTCTCTGGCAGCCCAGGGTTCGCAAATAAGAGGATCAATATATTCTATTTCGGGGAGGTTTAAGACCCATCTTGATAAGCAAGAGTCTTTGTAAATTTTTTCCTTTATTAATTCTGCACGGCGGCGTAGTGGGTGGCGTCGATCCAGGCGATGCGTATGGAGAGCTGCGTGCCTTGAATTTTTGTCTAGCTCAAGTTCTGGTGGTAAGAGACCCGATTCTCGAAGTAATATAGGGATAGGAGTAGTCTTATATACCGGGAGGATCACTCTAGCGCTAGAAAAAACTACTTTCTTAAGGATTTCGAGGTGTCCCATCACCCTGTTGGATATTACGCGGCCTTGATCTGTGTGCCTAATGATACCAGGCCACCATATTTCTGATCCGAAAAGAGCCGATTGAAGGACACAAGCAAGGATTGCTTTTTGCAAGAGATACGGACTAGCCCCTTTTGTTTTGTTGCTTAAATTATGGAGTGCATTTACCACCCTCATTGCTTTTCCAGCACGAATAGTGACATGCCATTTGAAGGACAAATTTTTGTCAAAATAGATTCCAAGCCATCTAGTGTAACGGCGTACATTGTTTTCAGAGATAGATAAGGTGTCCCATTTTACCGAGGAAGTGACTTTCGGATCTTTATCTGATCGTCGGCGTGAGAAGTGTTGTAGTTCTATTTTTAAAGGGTCAAAATAAACACCCTCAGTCTGACCCCACTCAAGGATTTTACTAATAGTGCTGGATAATGTGGCACAATTCTCGCTCAGGGAATCACCTGTTTCTAAGATAGCCATATCATCTGCGTATCCGAGGTTTCTTGAAATTTTCCCAATTTTGAAAAGAGAGGAGATATATAGCATGAATAATATTGGCGATATAAGGGAGCCTTGGGGTAGGCCGCAGGATATGTTCTGTGATGGGCCTATTTCGCCATCTAAGCGTATATGTACCGTGCGGTTGGTCATAAAAGAGGCAACCCATTTAACTAGCTTGTCAGGCCAGCCTTGCTCTCTCAAACGACGGATCAGCCTGCCTGGTAAAACAGAATTAAAAGCTCCTTTCACATCTAATGTTAGCATACTTGCTGTACGCCCATTGTTTAAAGCAAGTTCTACGTCATGAGTGAGGCGGGTTGCGAGGTCTACGGCAGACCTACCTGGGAGAGCACCGAATTGTTGAGTAGTGAGGACCTTTTCTCGAATAGCGATCCAGGCCATACGTTTTGCTAAGAGTCTTTCAAGGCCTTTCCCTAGGACTGAGAGTAGGGCAATTGGTCTGTAGGAGTGAGGTGAGGTGAGGTCGGGCTTGTTTGGTTTTTGTAGGATGACCAAAACAGCACGGCGGAAAGGGGATGGATGATAGCCTGTTGCGAGACATTTTGCGAAAAGAGTATATACTAATGATTCGATTAATGGCCAGGCGTGTTTCAAAATAGCAGTTGGGATCTCATCTGCTCCTGGCGCTGTGTTTCCAGCTCGTAATATTGCATCGCGAATTTCATGCAAGGAGAGTTGTGGGAAATTTAGTGAAGATATTGGTACCGTAGGAGCATCCATAGGTATATCGTTCGTTTCAGTGTGATTAGTGAGCAGGTTTCGGATAAGAACATCTCTTTTTTGTGAAGTGGTGATGGCTAAGGGCCTGTCCGGGGAAGTTGGATCTTTGAGTGGGGTCGATCGGAAGACACCTGTAGATTTGTGCCATCTAGTTAAAGGGAAAATATCTTTGCTACTGCGGGCCTTTTCTATCTTAT
>QVIK01000426.1:0-44785 GCA_003957845.1 Oidium heveae
CTTTCAATAGCAGCAGCCTTGCGCTGGGCTTCAATGGTAAGAGTTGGTGGACGAGCTTTAAGTGCTGAGGACTTGCTTGCCTTGCACGTCAGGGAGGCCGTTTTTGAGACGCGATTTGTAGGGTCGGGGGGGTCGGGGGGTAAACGTTTGGTGATGTGTGGTGCCATCGGATTCTGATACTGGGATACTTTGTGTTTTGAGCAGCTTAAATATTTGCTAATCGGATTGGATGTAGAAAGATGATGAGGATATATGAAAATAAGCTTGTCCGTGCTTTGTAAATTATTCTTTTGTGTAGTCTTCACGTGACTTTATATTAATATTGTGGGACGTTTGAGAAGAATTAAATATCACGTGAAAATGCGTTGAAGTCGATATACATGAACTGTTCCACGTAAATCACTGCTAGGGAAAGTTGATACAGGCATTTTCTGGAACCAATGAATTTAATAGCAATTTTAAATAAAGATAATACCCCGCACACGTTTCCTCCATTGCAAAAAGCCAACGATTTGTAATATGCGTTTATTTAGCTTAAAAATAAATTTGAAATCTGTCGCTACACCAACCGGAAAATTAGTGATCAAGATCTCGGTCTCTTTAAATTCCGACCAAACCCTAGCTTTGCCTAGAAAGCTCCCTGTTTCTTGATAACAAGCCGGCATTACAACTTGAATTGAATTCGAATAGATTATTACCTATTTATGGCTTATCCTGGGAATATTGATTTCTTAGCCAAAATAATCTTGCATGTTTGCTAGATCCAAAAGACAGGCACTTCGCTTACCGCTTCCAAATATTTGATCTATAGCTACGGATGTCGATTTTCTCTCGTACTACTGACAAAATATGGAGCTTATTATTTGGTTTTAAAAGTACAGAGGTTTCGGATGATGGCTTATCGCAAGTGAAGATACTTATAGCGTTGATTTGTGGAGTTTGGTATTCAATAGTTCTAATATGTCATTCCCTGGGTTTATTTCAGCTGTACGTGATTGCTCTCAAACAACTGCTTCAAGGTTTCTGACCAGTATTTTTATCCATAAGGATTCGTCATTACTCAACTCAAAAGAAACCGAGTGTGTCACCGATACTCAACCTTCAGGACGTACCTCATGTAACACTGCTTCGTCCGATAAAAGGTTTAGAGCCATTTCTATATGAATGCTTAGCTGCAGGCTTTCGTCAGCATTACCCTCGGGAAAAATTTACTATTTATCTTTGTGTTGTCGCTGCGGATGATCCGGCAGTTCCAACATTACATCGTCTATTAAATGATTTTCCTAATTGTGATGTACGTATTTTAATCGAAAGTGAAGATGATACTCTCATAAAATTGAGTAGATCTCTAGAATCTAAGCCTGGTCCAAATCCTAAGATTAGGAACTTAAGCAGAGGTTATCGAGAGGCTAAAGGAGATATAATATGGATACTAGATAGCAACATTTGGGTTGGACCAGGTGTAATGGGTAGAATGGTTGACAAGCTTTGTGGTATCACCGCTGATAGGTCTAGAAATATTCCATATAAGTTAGTTCATCAACTGCCTATTGTTATTGATTGTTTAGAGCCTACACTAGGCCATAAAACTCAACCTTTTTCTGGCTTAGCTAACAAAAGCTCGAAAATACCATTTGCCACCAATAAAAATCAAAATACTTGTTCCAAGCTACAGAATTACTTCAGATTCTTTGGGGGGCGTTTGGAAGAAGTTTTTATGGGCTCGTCACACGCAAAGAACTATACAGCAATAAATACTGTCTCTGTGGCTCCGTGTCTTGTTGGAAAATCAAATATGTTCAGAAAGACGCATCTTGACTACCTTACCCGTGGAAAGTCCGACATGCCTTCGGGTTTGGATTTTTTCTCCAGATATATATGTGAAGATCATTTAATTGGTGACACTCTCTGGCGCAATCAGGTTAAAGAAGAGAAATCTGGCCAAAAATTTCACAAACATGGACTAGTTTATGGCGATCTTGCCATTCAACCCATGGCTGAGCTTTCAATACTGGGTTATCTTGACCGCAGGGTCCGTTGGATTCGAGCGAGGAAGTGGGTTGTTCCACTGGCAACAATTGTCGAACCAGGAGTTGAGTCTCTAGTTTGTTCGGGTTATGGAGCATATGCTTTTACTTCTCTACCCTGGTTTCAAGAATTCTTTGGTGGCTCACAAACTTGGCTGGATTTTTTTTTGATATGGATTTTATGCATTTGTATGCATTTATTGATTGATGTACTTTGCTTCGCTAGGCTTCATTCTATGGCGTCAATCGAAATTGATGATAATACCCCTCAGTTTGTTCATTCGCTAGTAAAAAGTCAAAGACATTGCCACCGACCGATTGGTCAATGGATGATTGCCTGGATAGGAAGAGAACTTCTAGCTTTTCCAATCTGGGCATGGGCCTGCTTTGGTGGCACCACCATTACCTGGCGAGGCAAGACTTTCCTTACAAAATCAGATATGAGCGTGGTAGAACAAACGCAGATAAAACCAAAAGCTCTAATGCCAAATTTAAAAAAAGTACACAAAGAATAAAACCATTTCTATTCATTAAAAACATAAATTATTAAAAGAAAAAATAAACTTTATTTTCTAATTTCCCACATCCAAAAAAAATATTTCAACGACCTCTTTTCAAAATCAAGAACTAAATAATGATAGCAGTTGAAAATGTAAGGACAGAATGAAATAAATAATAGGTGCACTACCTTTTCATTTCGACCACAGAATTTTTTTTTTTTTGACTTATGTTACTCAGTAAGCTCAAATACGGACATCAGGATTAATCTCATTACTGTTTTAATCCAGGTATGAGTTTTTAGTAAAATTTTAACTTTGTAAATAAGTTCATTCGAACCGAACAATTACACATGTCTAGGTCAAAATTAGACAGAGAACTCATCAATCAACTCATCATCCATCTAGTTGGCACTCAATTTCTATTTTTCACCGCTTTTGTTATCACTTAAAGTTAGATGCATTAAATGATTATATTATCCATTAAAACAATCTATGTTGAATGTTGATAATAATTAACAAATCTACCGGTTCTTTTACAAATGTTTTACCAACTGATAAATCCATCAATCTCTATCTTTCTGACCTAGGTCGGTTTGAATCTGCCAGTAGTATATTGCCATTAAGAAGCTTATTTATTGCAAGAGGGTCATACATACATAGTAACTGATAAATATTTTCAATAGAAAGGCCTCTTTCTAAAATATGTCAAGATAATTAGCTGATGTTCAAGCATGTTGCAGAGAGTGCATTATTAAGTACACAAATGCCACGCACTCTAGTCTACTAGTATTACTCTATCACTGAAATCAGATACCATAAGGTAATCGAATTGTTCTCAAAATAGCTTCACTACTTTCATGGATACAATCGATGAAGCCCACATGACCATTCAGTAAAATTTGGCTCGATTATTCTTAGAAGGCAGGATTAGGCACACCAATCTTAACTATCTTAGATACGATTTAAGATATCAGAATACATAGCAACTGATGGAATTGAGCATTAAGAGGCACTATGAGAGTTGGACCAATTTAGGCAGCATCAAACGAAAAAATTTATACTTTGACCAGCAATGAATCGAAGCCTTGCACTATCGTAGAAGCTTTATGTCGACAAGGTCTCTCAAATCTCTCAACGTCTCAGGATATTCATAAAATTGAAATTCCACGAGAGAAAAAACAGAAAAAAAAAGAAGTTGAGTGGCAGGGTAGAAGATATTTTAATAGACCCTTTTGTCGATAAAAATATTTAGCCTATACTTCTTCGAGGTAACTTATAAAATCTGTTTCATCTTTTTCAATTCGTTCCATCTCTGCTACTGATATAATCATAGACTAAATTTTGCTCGAGTAAAATACACTTGATTTAACGAAAAATTTTCTCCGTTAACCTGAATGGTAATTAGCACAAGTACCATGTTCTAAAGTTGTCCTAATAACGTATTAAAGGGACAAACCTTTGCTTGTTTGAACTATGATATTTTCCACCAATCAAAAGCCACGCCATATAATTAATAAGGAAAGGCCAAAGCGATGATCTGGAATCGCTAGATCTTAGTACAAGGTTAATTTTGCAATTGACTTTTACCCTTGTGGAATTCCGCATGATGGTTGGATCACTTAAATATAAGAAGAGAAATTAATTATATCTGAACATATCTTCGTCCTTAGAAAGAGCTTAGCTTAAATGGACTTGTTTTCTCTCATTATTGACTATAGTTCAGGAATGAAATGTTATTCTTAATACTCGATGCCATAGCTCAGAGTTTGAAGCTATTCGCTATTCGCTGTTCGTGGTGTTCTTTGGACCTATATCACTAACGAGTAATGAATAATAATAATAATAATTATGAAGAAAATATCACTCTTGTAATACACATAATATAAAGTTCAGCTTTTGCAATCGTCCAAATATGCTTTCCCGTGATATCATTATTGTTACTAAAATTATTTTAATGTCTATTTTGAAGTTTGTATTTTTACACTCTGACGATTTATGTTTTTGATATGTTTCTTATGGATTGTGAGGGTTTTTTGATTTCTCCTGTCATTTCAGGTCTTTTCATTCTCATTATAATTATTAATATCGGATTTGGCATCAACAGAGGTAATACTAATTGGAACCCATCCCCTTACTCGATTCTCCTTTCCCAAAATATATGCATCATCAGTCTCAATTCTGTCTCCATCATTTATAATCAGTTCTTTATCTTCAGTAGATAAAGGAGAAAGCTCAATATTCTGATTTCGGAGGAATTGGACGATAGCACGCACTTGGAGCATCATGATTCGCTGCGGCTCCTCGCAGCCAAGAAACTTGTTTGTAATGGAAGGATAGAGTAAACCAAAATCTGACTGAGAAATATGCGCCGAATTTTCTGCATAATAGAAAAGTGGTTCCTTCCATTCAGGTATATTATTACTTACATTACTATGGTCAGTGAAAGAAGATGGATTTGGTGAGAGTAGTTGTTTAGTTGTCTGTAAGTGCTCTGCCCATTTAAAAAAAGCCTGACTTTCAATTGCTAAAATTACTTTACCTCCGGAACTCTTTCCATTATTATAACTCGGGAACGGTCGATCCCATAACCAACGTGTCTCATTTGCTCTCAGTGGAAGGCACCACACATCTAGTAATATCACAGGTGTGTCTTTATTTATTTGCCTTATTATTGGGTCATTAGAATCGGGGCTGAAGAGGGATTTATAATCTGCAGGTGCTTGATGTGTAAGTGAAGAGTAAAATGTGCTTTTGACAAATTGAGTTATCGTAGCAGCTCCAAAACTATGGCCAGCAAATGAAATCTTCCCGGGAGTCTCTATATCCATTTTAGCCTTTAGGCAACTTAAATCAAAAGAAGATGAAGTAAGATTCTTGATAGGAGCACCACTGTTAATATTTAGTAGACTTTTGTGAATAAGACCAAGCTCCCATAAGCGTACTCTCAACTGAGAATTCCGTCCTTCCTCAACATTAGGGGATGGAACATGAGGGAGCTTCACATATTCCACACTTTGGCCATCAGGTGAAGCCAGATTTGAGTCCTTGATTTCAGAAGAAGTATTCCGAATAAATGAAATAGGGGCAGACCCATCACGATGTTCTGGGGCAATAACAATCATGCCATAACTTGATAATGATCCAGCCAAGAACGAATATGTATTTCGTGTACCTCCCAATCCATGAGAGAATATCATAACAGGCCACCGCTTATTTGAAGTTGTTGCATCCAAAATCGGTGCATCTGTCCGCGCTGGTATTTTAATGAAGGAAAATGGACTTGGGATGTATCTAAGTATATTAAGTAGACTGAATTTTACAATATAAACAGAAACAAACAGTACAGCTATGGCGAATTTTTTGGAGAGTTAAATATTACTCTAATTTTGATCTTAAAATAGCAAATAATACTCACGATAGATAGTCTGCCGTGTTTTTTTTAAAGTTTAGTAGCCTACAGTATCCAGCTATGTATGCACGTTGTGGTTTTGGTAGCCAGTTTGCAAACTCTTTATCTGTGTTTGGGTCACAGGGATAGAACATTCGGTATTGAACTGTCTTGATTTTGGATTCATTTTCAAGAGATAAATTGGCCGATTGTAATTCATCTATAGGAATCTCAAAATCTATGGTACCAACTTTGTAAGGCCCAGAGAACCTTTTACCATGCATTAGCTACCACTGCTCTTCATGTCATAGTTCGATGAGATTGAAGAACCCATTGAAAGTTATGAATGTAATTCAAAACAAGACATACTCTGGAAATTTAGGAACAAGCCACATGGTGTGAGGTTAAAGATTTTGAATTCGAATTCGAATTCGAATTCGAGGTATATTTCGGAGTTCAACGTTCTCCAATGCGAAAAGAATCAAATCATCTCTCCTTGACTCTCCTCAATTTCACTCACTCACAAGTGCAGGTGTATTCTTACTAGTGAGGATTTGTGCCGTATGTAATCAGTCCAACGTCAAACAGCTTATTAACAATCGCATGACCCATAAGAAGGGAGTAAATATGTCCCCCCCACATCCATCATCATGTTGGAAACGGACTTCGTTTTGATTCTTATCATACTAGAGTGGCCGATTACCCCTGATATAGCATTCCGTTTCATGTCGCATTCTAGTATGCTATATTTAGCTAAGACTCTATTTCTGTGACCCATGTCAGTTAAGGCTGTATCTATTTATGGGTTTGATAGCTGCTAGTATGCCGATATAACTACCTCTTTAGCTTCTGACACCTATACTTACCTTGGCGATCTCGGAGTCAGTATATAACCATCAAATATATTGCACACCTCTCTAAACTATTCCACGCTTCTTACAGTATCCCCATCTCCCATTAACGTAGATCTGAGATAACAGACACAGTGTCCCACGGTAGATGGCCATTTTACTCTAATTTGCCTTCAGAATATCTCCTTTTTACAGGAACCTTCTAGAGCAAAAATCAAAACAGTGGCAATGGAAATCAGGGGTGCGGGAAATATGTCCTGAAATACTACCAACTATAGCAAGAAATATAGAATGTATAACTTCAACTTCTAGCAGATATCCCAGTGATATAACATGGGTATGAACCCAATAAATAGTTTGTAATTTATTTATGTCTTTCTTGCCCAACCATTCGGAGAAATTCTGACCAGAACTTCCTTTTCAACAAGAAATACACTTATATACTAAAAATCAGCTCTTAATGAATTATTTTGTAACTAGATGACGTATACACAGTTTAGTGGAAATCTATTCATTTTTCATTCTTCATATGAGCTGCCTCTAGATTGGATAAACGGCTTGCACACTGAAAGTCGTGATGATAATACTATAGGGACAGGGCTCTATATTGAAGAGTTTTCGGTATTACTAGTATATGACTGGCCTGCACTGGCATTATACAGAAACTTTTCCTAATTTTCCTAAATCTCTCCACTCATTTATAGCTTTTGCTACTTTGATTTCTTTTTGCATAAGTTGAGAGAAATCTCTAGTAAAAAAGGTGTTATCTTCCCAGGCACCAAATCAGAATCTTTTTCCACTATCACTCAATCGGTAACTTCTGAGATGAATTAGTCAAAAAATGAGTCGAACTCCCCTGATATCTCCATAAGAGCACCCCTAGCAAACCCCTCGTGAACCATCGCTTTTACAATGGTAATTGAAACTGTCAGAATCTCAGATTTTGCTAATATGGCTTGAATTTTTCACTGGCTACAACATCATATTTTTCGATTTCACTGTCTGAGCTTCCAGCTCCTAAATTATTCCATTAATTTGCGGAAAAAATCCCTATGTCTCTCATTTCTTCCGCTCTTTACATTCTATTATCAATATCTTCAATTTTTCAATGTGGTTTTGTAAACAAGATTGAATAATGATTTTATTACTGATGTTGGAAGTATTGAGTAGCCAAATTCCAAAATATATCCTTAAGATTAGAATCATTGAGACCTACCTAGATAAATCACAGATTAACTGTCCATAATCGGTACTACTATAGAAACTAACAGCTTCGTAGATAAGAGATGATACCAGTAAATCAAAACGGTGCGTTCCAGTTCATCTTGGACTCCATCGTTCAACAATGAGTCTTTTGATTGCTAGGTATTGGCAATATGGCGGACGATTCTCATAAGCCTGACAAAGTAAGTAATTGCACCTCGATAAAAATATCATCTGTGAGATTGAAGGATAACTATTTGACAATTCAGAAGCCTTTGCTGCCCTTCTTAGTATTATTGAGGCAGAAGATGATGGTTTACATGAGACATCAAACAACGAGTAGATTTATGTAAGTATTTGAAGTTGATAAAAATCTGTCTAAGTACGTGTCCTCTAAATTTTGACAGCTTCTCTGAAAGCTTGATGATATCCAATGAGTGTTTAGTGATATCGTACTCCTTATTTGATGTTTAAAGATTTTACAAAGGTGAGACAACTAGTTCAATGACGATTATTTTGTTTTATATATGGTACGATATGTCTGTTTGATGCAGACATAATTTAAAATTGCACAGCAACAGCAAAATAAAAACATGAATAGATGCCTTTATTATGAATAGGCGATAATCCAGAATTTAGTTACGTTCCCATAGGCAACTTTCAATCCCAGGATATTCAGAACTTCGGTTTTTTCCGCATCTGCCTGTAAGTTTGCTTTCATGACGTTCGGTTGACTCATTACGCCGCAATTTATAGTCTCACTTAGTGAAAATCATGGCATGGTCTTTGGTATTTTTGTATCCATCAAATAAGCGGTGGTTTTAATGTCTTTCCATGGGTAGGGAGGTGCTGGCGCTAGTCATACTTACACAAAACAGCAAGAAACTACTAGAAGACATTAGCAACTAACAACAAAATGTCAGAATATTGGAAGTCAACTGTAAGCTTTTGCTCAATGTGTTGATCCAATGGATTTTTGTTTTACTGAGTATATAAGTAGCCAAAATACTGGTGCAAGCACTGTAAGATTTTTATTAGAGACACTAAGCTTGAGACAGCGAATCATAATGCATCTCCTAAACATCAAGGAAATATTAAGCGCTTCTTACGGGATTTACAACGAAATCATGATAAAGATGAGAAGGATAAAGAGCGGGCAAAGTTAGAAGTAGCGCGTCTTAACGACATAGTACCTGGAAAAAGACCAGTAGTAAAGTCAAGCGAAGAAAATGGAGGCCAGCTTCATTCGCATTACTCAAAACCTAGTATTAATAAATCCACTGTTAGTGAGTCTCAGAGAAAACAAAATCTCGCACAGCTAGCAGAGATGGGTATTAGTATACCAAGCGAGTTTAGGCCTGATATGGCCATGCCCGGAGAATGGCAAGTTATATCAGAGCATGTCATTGACCCTAATAAAGTTGAGACAAATCTAAATACGACTGCTTCTAGTACGCGAAAGCGTGCTGTTGATTTAGGCGAAGAAGAGGAAGATGAAGAGGAAAAAGGATTTGTTTCAAAAAGGAAAAAATCACATTGGAAATTACCTGAGGAAGATAACGAAAAGGAATTGGACGCTCTTCTTATATCTGTAAACCAATTCAAGAAACAAGATATTAAATCAGAGATTTCAACGGAAATCCCGATAGATAATACCAAAGTAAACCAAAAGGAAAAGCAGGATGATCATATATCTATTAAGAGCGAACCATGTGATGATAATAAAAGCTTACCTCAATTGCTAGATGGGGATATTCCGCAGAGATCGGAGCCAACCAATAACATATTCTTTTCCAAACGAAAGGCAAAAAATATACGCCGTAAATAGGGCCTCTACATGATGGGGAAGTAACAACTTAATGATATACAGGTATGAAAGTGGAATTATACCCATCATACTTATACTCAATACAAGTGGCACATACTCTAATTAAGGGAAATTTAGAAGGCTAAGCAAAGTATTTGGTAAAGGCCGTTAGGACCGCTCACTTTCTAATTAGGTACTTTTGACAATACCTGGATAGACAGAAAGATTTGGACCTAATTTTTCGGTTTGAAAAAAGATCAGGCTCATGAGGAAAAAAATATTTTATTCCCTGTAAAATATAACGATAGAGGCTTTATAAAGAAATCATAATGTACTGTTGAAGGACCACACTTTTAAAACAGGCAGATGCCAAATACCTTCTAGTTATTGTAGATAATATATCTATTTTCAACGTAATCTCCACTTTATTTCCTCGTGAAACAGAGTTTCTTCATTGTTGGGTATTTAGATTACTCAAATAGTTCTACATATACATTAACATTTCGATCGCTTTGATCATTATACTGGACAGAGATTTGGCCCTAAACGAGGTACTACATACCGTGTCTTCTGCAGTCACTAATTTGTTGTGTGTAAGTTATGTCAAAAAGAGTGTAGTTGTCAGCTGTGAGCCAAAGTTTTACATGAGGGAAGAATCGAAAGAATTTTGTAGGGTATAGTAATAGGCTTTGTTTTCGAATGGTCAAAATTCACACAAGGATTCTTGAAGTGAATTTGATGAGATTCTCCATGACAAATATCGATATCTGGATTTTATATGGTCTCGTCACATTGTATTGGGCTTTGAATTAAATAGTTTCCAAATAAATATATAGAATGGAGTCAAATTTTTTCAAAAAGCTTCATTTAAATAGCTATCTTTGGAATGATTTAGTTTCCTAATGTCGGCGAGCAACGGGGTAGGTTTAAATCCAGCCAGTGACACAATGAATCAGAACCTCCCAGTATTTGAATCTCAGCTTTGAGATTTAACATAAGCATAATTTGCAATTGTTCTTTCCATTCCAGAACTTTGACCCTTTCTAACATTTTAGTCGCAAGCCTTCTATCTCTGGCAGATAAAGTCTGTAAACCTTGGGTATCATCTTGACATCGTGAAATAATATCACTCTTAATACCAAGCCATTCAATGAGCGGAACGGTGTAACTTTTTTGGTATGGACGCTTAATTGACCCATACTTATAAGTTGCCATAATACCGATACCATCAGGATCGAAATCCATCAGTGCAAGAGTTGGTATCTTGGGGTATCTAAGAGTGATGAAGTGAAGGAATTGGCGTGTCTGAATATCGGGATAACCTTTTGCCTTATTTAAAAAATTAGCAGTGAATTAAATAAGGATATGAGAGAGTGACTGTTATCAGAATTCCTTTTCCTGCGAGAGAATCTTTCCAATAAAGGCTCGACGTTAAGGTACGAAATGTAGCCTGTTTCGACAAAATCAGTAACTCGAATCTAAGGTACGACAAATAAATTACCTCTTTTTCTATTACAAGAATCCAATTCACGTCATGAATAGCAACGCTTTGAATCAATTCAATACTTGGAATCAAAATCCCCTTAAAGTATTTGACCAAACAAACATCAGCATAGAAAACTTTACGCCAATTAATAACTTATCCACTCACCTCTGGACTTAAAGAACAATCAATTATAGAACTGTCATATTGAGTCATAGTAATAGATCCAGCAATTAGACCTTTGGCTGCTGCAACCTGTATCACAAATTAAAAGTTTTCCTAGAAAAAGAAGAGAAATTCATTGTTGGAAATGTACCACGTTTAGAGCATGTCGTTCAACGCCAAGAGTGTGCGCTATATCATTTAGATAACGATCAACAACAGTCTGATGTTTGAATAGCTCTGGTTCTCGATAGTAAATATCCCTATTGAAAAATTAGAGTAAGGCTAAAAGCGCAAGTAGCAATCCTTTTTTCGAAAATCATTTTTTACCCTCAAATGGCACACTACCCTATCACAAAGAGGAAAGAGGTTTAAACTGACCGTTTTGTGGTAATAATCCCAGTGACGAGGGCTTCATGAGATAGCTCCAGTATCCTTAGAAGTACTGCTATTATAAGTGAGTAACTAAGGAAGTAATTGCTTTGTTTTATCCTTTACTAAATTTCCAAGCTTCTCTTGGATTCCTACTTGGAAAACAAACTTTCCTGGTCCTTTCATCGTGTAATGATTCTAGGGATTTTAGTCGTTCATTTATAGTATGGCTATTATTTCTGATTTTTAGATGGATCACCAGTTCCTTTTTTTCCAGTATACAGTCAGCTAAAGATTCAAAAATCTGCTCAATCTTTCCGATAATAATCCCAGCCTGATCTCGTGTCCGTCTAGCATCATTTTTCGAATCACATCCATTATTCGGAATAAATATCGATTCTTTACCCTGATCGAATTTTTCTTGAGACTTGGGTAGAGTAAAATTATGATCTTTGAGTCCTGATAAAGAATTTATTTCCATGTTGTGATATTTTTACATCTTTTTCATAGCTATAAGTTAAAAGGAGTCGAGTAGAATTTTAATATGAAAAGAGCATATTGTGTCAGGCATGCAAATAAAAAGTTGCTTTCTAACTAATTCACACACGGAAAGTAAAATCTTATAACTTATTTCATAATCAACTGACCAAGTAGAATTATCATTGAATGTATTGTTTTGAATTCAAGACTAAAAGTGCAGATTTAAATACTTGAAAATTATTATCTTAGCTGTCTTATGAACACAATGCGTTATTTTGAAACTTTAACACGATAATGATACGTCACATAACCCTTTTTCAGTTTCCAGATAAAAGCAACTTTGATTTTTGAAACATATTTCCATAAAACTTTCTATAGAAGACGCTAGACAAGAAAAGCATGAAAAGAGGATTAGAAACTCAGTTAGAAGAAAACAGGGAAGAAAAGAGGAAATAATGGTTATAATGGTTTTGAGAAAATATAAAAAAAGGGGATTAAGATATCAAATATCAAATATTTAAAATTTGATTGTTTTCGAGTTCAGAATGATCATTGGAGCCTCAAGCCTTGACTCCAGTCTTATGATGGAAAATCTTCTGTCTGCCTCGTATTGAGCCATGTTCCAAGATATCAATCAAATCATCTTATTCAGCAATGTAAACAAAGAATTTTAAGACCCCGGGAAAAATCTAAAGCACGCATGATTTGAGTGTATGACCATATTTAAGAATTCTTTCTCCTGTGGCGTAATTCTATCAAAATTTCAAGACACAACTATGGCTAGCTGTGCGTCGTCTAAATTATCCGCAATTTAATGATTACCAAAGCCACTGATGGAAGATAATCTAGGAAGTTAGTAGATTATGAGGAGTTTTCGGTAATGCCTCGTTAAGGTAGTCCTCTATAGTGTAATAATCTCTTCATTGTAATATTCTGATATGCTCTGATTGTTTAGCTTTTAGCCAGATAATGTTCGAGGCTCGGTAGAATTTTCTCATACGATTATCTCGAAGTACCTCCAGAGTCTTTCGACTTAATCTGACTCACATAACTCAATATTTCTATTTTACAAATCATCTGTCCTCAATGATTTTTTTCAGTCAGCTTTCTACCTAGATGAAGTAGAACTTTCAGTAAGCGCAACGCGACAAACAAGTCATTTTCTCAACTGCTTTTAGAGCCATCTATTTTTCGTTTCTAAAAATATGAGATTAGGATTAGAAGTCTCCAAGAAAAAGAATCTTCGTGTTTTCATTTTCAGCAGTTATTCAGTTTTCATCTAACTGCCTCTTTTGATGTGATATTGGGGGAATTAGATACAAATTTCCCTCGGATAGTGCCTGTAAAGTGTCCTCTGGCGTATCGACTTTACTTAATCATTAGTGCTTGTCAAACTCACCAATTAACATGTGGAAATTATCAGATTCAAGACGGGATTTCTGATCTTACCGGTACAGAAAGCCGATGTAATATCAGACAAGTCTTCGACAGGAAACATTTCCATTAAATTCACTTACTTGAGCAAGTGGAATTTAGGCTTACTATATTTGAAGGTAGCATAGGTAAGTAAAAATTCGCCCTAGAAAAACAATACTTTTGAATATAATAAGACAAGCTCTATTTGGCTATGGCCGAGAACTCAAAGCGTTATTCGAAGTTGTTTGGTGATATAGAGACACACTGCTCCTGCCACGCTCCAAAGAGTCTCATTTGAAACTCTTAGGTACCTCTTGGACTGAGGATAGTGAAAACTTTTATTGGTCCTAATTTTGGACCAGTAAGGTCGCAAATCCATTATTCCAATAGATCTATCCATCGTTATAAAGCAGAATAAGAGTAGAAAAAACAATAAATCATGTTTATATTTTTCTTCTAAAACATAAGCAGCTAACATTAACTGTTATAACTAAGATTTTTCGTTACGAATAATTAGTTTTCAGAGAGCCAGAGACGTGATTTATAACCAAGGACTAAATTTCATATTTCTTTTGCGGACGAAGATATATGTAGTCAATTTTTTTTTTTTTTTTTAAATATTTTTCATTTCATTTAGCAAACTTTTACAGAACTATATGTGTCTATGGTGACAGAAATTTTGATCGACTCAGCTGTATTTATAAAGTTTTCAGAGAGCTCTTGGTGACGATCGACAAGTATGGTAATTGCTAGGTTCTTATTAGTAGAGAAATAAAGAAATCGAGGATTTAACTTGTGGTGGAGTAGAGATGTAGATGGATATTTGGTTAAGAAGTGTATACTGCTTCTAATAATGTTTCCTTCATGATCTCAATAAAACCAGTAAAATTTATCTGATGTCCGGAAGGCTACATATCCTCTGCGAATCTCATTTGGATTTTAGGCGAATCCCTTAGTTCATACGCTAGCAAACTTTAAGCGACTCCAATCATACACAAGATTACTATGCTAGTGTAGTGTGTAGTGGCAGTGTCTGTCTCGTCGTCAGAGGGATGTTATTCAGAATTTTATAAATAAACATATAAACTTACGTAGACACTATCACTAGTAATACAATATTTACTCGTTTTTACGACATTAATTTTCAATGCTATAACTTCTTAGAAAAACCTAAATATTTAAAATCGTGACAATGTCTTAAAAGAGAAAGTATAGATATGACTCTAGGATGACGATTTGCCTGTATAAAGCTACCTTCTTTCGTCTCAAGGAGCGCGCAGGGTGGACTCTTGTGGTGACAAATAAATCACCACCATAACCATAAGCCAGGCGAAGAACTTTTACTTCCTCAGTTCTAGAAGCTTGATAAAGAGCCCTGCAAATCATTGCGGATACTGTCCCATACAAGGCTACCAAGCTTCATCCTAACACAACTTCTCGAACGAGACTATCGCACTAATATGATAGATGTAAATTTAAAGACATATCTTTAGGCGAAGAAGCTAGAATATATGCACTTTTCGGTGATCTTGAGAGGGACTTTAGGGTGAGGAAGCGCATCTAGTCTTTTCTCACTTTCCACCGAGTGCGAGTGAGTATTCAGTACGATACTTTTTTTTATTGATACATAGTATCAGCTGGAGACCACTTGGAGCGTCTTTTTTTTCGCTCACCCGTATTCAATTGACATGCTGAAAGAACATCCAGGTGTTCTCATACTTGACTGCGCCTATAAAAGCAATGCTTTCAACTTGCCTTTCCTTCACATCATAGGCATTAAAAGTATGAAGTTAGTCTACGAAATTACCTTTTGATTTCTTTTTGATGGGGAAGAACTAAGTTATAATTCTTTTATGGAAATTTAATATGAACCGTTCACTTTTGTAGGCCGTCCACCGCGTTGTTTGATTACGGATAATGAGAAGGCACTTCAAAATGCATTAACAGCCTTCTTTCAAGTGCCTCAACGACTTTATCAATAACATCTATCAAAAAATCTAGAATTTAGAGTAAGTTGCATGTGACCTCTTAAGCCAGCTACTGAGCAAGAGCAAAGAGTACTTAAAGAATGCCGAGAGACATTCCAAAGAAAATTTCAGGACCTTCGCTTGGTCAAAATTAAGGATCTCTTTGATGAAAAATTGAACCAAGTCGGGATGAAATATCACCCTGTGGCTCCTTTAGTTACAAAATATATCAGAAATAATATGTTGCCACCATAGCTTGAGTGGGCTGACTGAAATTGTAAGTATACGCCTTCATTCGGCCAGACCTCTCCGTCCCCTTTAGAGGGGTCTCATCATAGATTAAAGTCTTTTCTCAATAATAGAGAGAGCTTTCCTTTAATATACTCTGCTGTGAAAATGGGATAAACTGTGAGCTCTCCTTTTTCATACATTCTGTAGTCTGAAATTTTTCCTTTCCATTAGTTTTAGTTTTTCATAGTTGTTATTGTTTACTGTACCGATCATGTAGAATTTAGCGAGAGCCATATATTTCTCGCTGTAAATAGCAAAGAGGAACACGGAGAGCGCTAATACCGCTTTTCCACGTGATCTCACACCAAGGGTTTCGCCAAAAATCTGGAGCCGTCCGGGAAACCAAATTGAAACAACCGAGCGCTGATTGGCCGAAGGAAGACTAATGTGCAGGCAATCGGCACTCTACATAGAAATAACTCTTTTTAGTTAGCTAGATAAATATTGTATCCTACTACCACGGCAATGTTCCTGCTATGTGGGGTTAGTAGGGGCTCTTGATGGAGTCGCTAAGCCAAAATAGGAATGGTCTATATATAAATAGCGTTTATGCCTTGCTTCTATGAAAATTCTAGACAAAAATTCTGGGCTAAGCTATGCATCTGATCCCCTAAAAAGTATACTTCCGTGTAGATCTCTAGCAGGTACAAGTTAGCGTAATGTCAGATGATCCTCAGCCGAATGAGGATTTTAGATATTTCCAACATTATGATACTCTATCATGTAACAAGTCGGTACAGAATTATAGCAACTTGTCTTTACAAGTACAGAAATCTGTTGAAACAATTTTGAGCAGCTCTTTTTGAAGCCATCAGCCTAAATTCCATATTCTATTTCAGAACGACGTTTAAGTGACTTTAAATCAACGTCCTAAGCTTCGATTTCCTCTTATGCTTGGATCGAAGCTGCAATCAGGACAGCAATTTGAGTAAATTGAGCCGAAAACTAAAGAGTTGGATAAGTTATTGTCTATCATGGTACTTTGCTCTGCTAATCCTGAGTCCGTTTTTTTAATGATCATTCTCTTGCTCGGATCTGACTGTTTATCTTTTGACTAAATAATTTTCGAGTGTTGATAGGAATTCTCATGCGATCTTCTTTGAGTACTTTAGAAGCCTACCAGCTGAATATAAAATACGTACCTCAATGGTTCTATTTCATAAATCGCTCACACTTGTTGATGTTTCTCAATCGAATTTTCACCTAGATGGACTAGAGCTTTCAGGGAGTGCAATGCAAGAAACAGCCCCTACTCAACAACCGTTCTTAGAGCCATCAATAGTTCGTTTCCAAATAGATAAAATTGGGGCTAGAACGTTCTAATGAAAATATTTTTTAAATTTTTAGTCTTAGTTGTTGCTCAGCTTTTGTCTCACGGATTCTTTTGAGGTAAAAATGAGGGATTTAGAAACAGATTTCCCTGATGCAGTGCCCGTAAAGTTTCTCTGACGTATCAAGCTTACTCTGCTGGCCAATCTCACTTATTGAGAAAATATAATGTTCAAAACGATATTTCAGATCCTACCTGTAACGGAAGGCCGATGTAATATTATACAAGTCTATGATAATGTTGTAAATTTGACTATCTCATCAACGTCCTCCTATGAAATAATCAATGTTCTAGCTTTACTCTTCTTTGGTGTCACATTGCCATAGTTCAAGACATAAATGACTTGTGCTGAAGACATCTTCGGATGATTAGCTAAATGATTACAGCTCCAGCCGGCATCACGAATTGCATGGATCTGAAGAATCTTATTAAATGTAAACCATAAGTTTCTAGGTCACAGACCTGGAAGTAATGATTGATCTGTCTTTAACCTTTTACGTGGAAACATAGAGGGAGGTGGCGTCGAAGGGTTTGATTGAGGTGAATACCCCTATGAAGTCTGTTTAGCATCGGGTGATGTTCTATGTGTGCTGAGCTGGAAGAACTAAGGCTTTATTATGTTCTTGTCGTTGGTTATAAAAATTTCATTTAAATCCGTGAATCAACCCTGATAACAGAGACTGGCAATATTCAAAATAGTAAGTTTGGAATAATCCTATGAAAATGAGGGGAAGTTATGTTGCATATTAAAATGCCTCATAGACCAGGCAATAAGCCTTAGACTTTGGCTATGCCTACACTAGGGGGGGATGGGCTACTGGAACGAGATCATGATCTGCATAAACAAGGGAAAAAGTATTACCGTGGCAGTAGGGCAGGGTATTGGGGTTGACTGAGTATTGCATTCAGAGATTGATGGGGGCAGCTGATATATTTGCACCCCCTCCCATAGCCCTTGCCATATACCCTATAAGCCGGAGTCTTGCCGCCTTAAAATCAAACTATTTAATACAGCCTGTGATATGTAGTTGCTCAAGACCTAAAGACGCTATTTAGGGTATTCGTTTAGACATATTTTGTAAATAATGCATAGACTCACCGTACTGGACTATTTTGTTATCTATGCACCTAATTAAACTAAGACAATGTTATGAATATTGTATGATTTTCAAATTGTTATTGAGATTTGGGTGGAATCGTCATTTGAGAGGTGATGTGTAATGTAATTAAAAAATTGGTACTATAACACTGTTTCAATGCCATTCAGTTACTTGTTTGTAATCTCCCAGGACTTCGCGAATTAAAATGTGGAGAGTAATCATAAAGAGTTCCCATGGTAATCAACGCCTATGCAGTGCAAGAGCGGCAAATCGTATATTTTTGTTTTGTAGTGCAGAATGTCATTTTAACGTCTAGCGTACTTAACTGCCTCACAAATAGCGACGAAAACCACCGAGATCCGGGACAATTTATCAAGCTTATAATGAAAGAAGATATCGCCTTTGTATTTATCTTTCTCAAGTTGTTGAGCTAAAGCCTCAGATGGCGAAAAACTTTACCTCTGCCCTCGTAAAATTTCAGTTCAGCTTTTACTTTGTACAAAATAAGGTGGCATACAGCTTAAGTAGAATCTCCCTGTCGTAAAATAACAGCTACTTGTTTTGTGTCTACGCCAACAAACATCCTTTCATGAACTTTATTAAGGTAAGTTTGATTCAATTTACAATGATCATGGTACGTGAGGCTGGGTCTGGTTTGATGTTTTCAGTTCCTCTGTGCGCAACTCTCTCGCGCGCTTTTAGGAATACTTCGCATTATATTTAACAAGCGTCAAAACACAATTCTGTCAGAAATATTCTTAGATGTTATAAAAGATCTCCACATACGCTTACTTGAAGTGGTATTTTTGGAGTCTTAAGAGCAAAATTTTCCAGAATGCTTGCAGTCAATGTAGTCAATGAATCTACCGTAGCTCTTGATAGACTTACCTACTGAAAACGCATATCCAGCAAGTTCTGTGTGTTGTTGACAAATAGACAAAAGCTTTTCAAAGGACTCAAATTCGTCTTCTGAAGCTATACATAGTTTTTACAGAACTGCCGTTTCAAACGTAGGTTATTGTAAGTGATGATAATAAAGTAGATATATTGAATGCATTCGCTCGTAAGTGAAAGGAAGTGATATAATAATTCTAGATGTTCTTGCGATTGGAATGACAATAGGGTAAAGAAAATTATCTAAGACAAACTTGTTGGCTAGGCAACTTTTTATTTTCTACAGATTTAAGCCTGAAATATTTATGATCGGCACCATTTATACTGGAAAATGATTAAAATTAACGTCAATATATGAGACAAGCATCAGGTCTCCACCCCCTACGCTTTCAACAAAATACAGGGTATATGACAGGGGGCTCTGGGCGTGTGTAAGAGCAGGGGGTGCAAATACAACTGCCGCTTTAATCGATAACTAAACTAATTACCGTCTTTATGTAATGTAAAATTTATCTTCGCTATTTCGGGCTAGTATTGCGTGGATAGGGGTCTGATAATATTTGCTAGGGCCATGACGCTTATGTATAACCTTAAAGCTGGACCCCTGCACTAACCATCACATGAGTATTTTTCTTTTCTCTGTCTTGTCTATACATCTGTAATGTATGGCACAAAGGTTAAGTCGCGTGTTATTTTTTTACCTACATTTGCAGATCTAACGCATCTGCTTTTATGCCAGATTCCGATTTGATCAATGAGCGAGCTTTAGCTAGGTATGCCTTCTGCAAAGGCCCCATGCTTAATTTTTAGGAATCCATGTTATTTATATCTAAGTGGCGTATATTACGTGGATATATCCAAGTTTTTAGGAACTATCTTTTATCCCTGTCGTTGGCGCCGATACACCCAACTTTGTACCCGTAGTAACCCACCTCTTGGATAACATCATTTTTAGTAAAATTAGCTAAGTTATAAGTTGTTATTATTGAACCAAGGTTGATTCAGACAAAATTCCTATGTTATCCGAGGATTGACTGTCGATGGTTATATTCGCTACAAGCCTAGTAATTCCTTAGCGTGCTGGGAGCCAAATGATCGCACAAAACGTTGTAAACAGACATTGGTATCTGTGACATGCCCGATTGGTGATTGAAAAAAATTATGTCTAATTACACTTAAACAGGATTGGTGCCACAGGCTTCAGCCCTGTACAACAAAATCAATAGCCTGGAGGTATTATAGACAGGCTCAGGGATATTACAATCACTAAACCAAATTTTTATAAACATATCAAGGGCAGAATCCTCAGCCACAAAGCCTGTGGTCAATATTATGTGATAAAGAGGTCTCACATAAACACCATATCTATTTTCAAGAAAGATGAGGCTGATAGTTATTTGAGTGTTATAATATGTAATGTTTTATCTTTATCTTCATATTCTTATAGATCTAAAGCTCGGAAATACCAAGAGCGTTGAAAAGAGTCCTCAAGATTAGTACAATGATATCATGTGGCATCATGCATTATAACTTGTTGAGAAATGGTAGGCATCGAACGAAGAAGTCTTTTTAATTAGTCACAGTCATTCTTTGGTATCAAGACTTCCGCCTGTGGATAAATAGAGAGGCCTCTTCACACAACTATTGAACCCTCAGTTCACGATTTTCTCGTGTAGAGATCTGGGTATAGTTTGAATAAAGCACGACTTACGACACTCACAGTAGGATGCTCTTTAAATAATTTATTTTTTTTTGTAAACTATTCAGTTGTGGTGTACAATATTTCTATGATAAAATTCGTCTCGCAGTCGGTTAAAAATAGGCTTCGCAAGGTATATAAGCATTTTTTCAGGGTGTATAGACTTCCTGTTAACCTATTTTGGTGTCACTAGCGAATAATATATGCTTAAACCCATCGTAACTTTCTCTTAGTGACACTTACTGCTATGGAGAAAAATCCATAGAAATTAGTCCTAATACCGAATAATTAGCTGAATTTCAAAGGAACCGGTTAAACTGCCGGTGGGCTGTAGTGGAACCACTAGACTCATGTAATATATAGTCTCGCCAATCAGATTTCCGTATAGCACCTGTGCACTGGACGCCCCGCAAGACACTATCAAGACCACTCCGAATATGAGGTTATTGAGTCACCTATAATCACTTTCATTACGTGATTTCATTTCTGTCAAGAAGGGATACTTTTACTTGTGGTCTTCCCGAAAGTCATGATTTAAGGAAGAAACTGTTAAGATTAGCTTTGAAGCCTGTAGCATCTGGACTATGGATGCTAGCCCAATATTCAAGAAGCTCTCCATTCCAACCCACAGATCAAATGACAAGCAAAGCTCTCGATCACTCTTGTTTCCAACTAATTAGATCCATATAGAATGCCTGGTTTGGGCTATGGTGAAGGATACCCATAATAAGAAAAGCCGGAAGCTCAGCCACTTTGTGCATTGACTCTCTGCTCAAAATGAGCTATTACGCCATGGGCACGCTGATCTCAAAGCAGCTCTCAAAACCAAAAAGAAAGAGAAGCATGTCAAAGCTCTATATTTTTTAGAAAGTTAGCTAATGGGGACGCAGTATTCTTCTCTCCTCTTTCGTCTATACAGGTGACTAGAAACCTAGTAGAAATCAAGGAGAGAGATGAAGAGGTTGGAGACTCCAAAAACTCCGCGAAAAGAAGGAGGAGCATAAGTAACAAGAAAGAGCTAAAGTCGTATGAGAGGAGTGGGCTTTGAAGGTAGCAAAATCGGCAGTTCAAAAGGCCAAATAACTGCTCCAAAGTCTCACTACCAAACGAAAAGCCTCACAAACTCCTACATTAAGCAATTGGACATTAATTCCAGCGCCCAACATAGTCATGAGCTTTCGGAACCTCCATCTGCTTATCTCATCCTCAGACGCCGAAACGATGAGGTAGAAAAGCAAACTCGTGAGCTCATGGCATCAAAAGTTGATGCTAAACAAATCCTCACTGCGTGATCAAGAGGCCATGAGTCTTCATCGAGATGTGTAGAATGAGCAACAGAAACAGAGGGATAAGAGATTGAACAGTCCGAGCTCGTTAGAGGCATTATTTAAAGCTCTTCGAAATTTCGATGCCAATACTGGTGAATGTTAATAAGTTGATGTCGAAACCTAAATTATCGACGGTCAAATACGTCTGAAAAGTCTCTTTTTATGCACCCAAGCAGCTTAGCTTCCCTGGTGCAAGCATCTAGTAGACTCTATATATAAGACAAAAATTTCTGATTCGCCACTATCACACATTAGTGCCCAAAGTGGCTTAGGTAAAAACCTTACAATAGCCTCCTGCTCCCTAAGTAAAGAAAGCGAAAGAGACGCCTTGGTAGTCAATTAGTTACAGATCATATATACGACTTATGACCTAAATTCCCGTATTGTTGCAGATGAAGAGTTAGCATTTAAAAAAAACGTACTTAAATGAGTCTTCCCCAACTCCTATGCCGTTGGAATAGTTCAGAAAATCTGATGAGTACAAGCAAAGAGAGCCAGAAAATAAATAATTATGTTTGAAATTTTACATTTTTACCAATCGGCTAATTCACCAGTCTTTATTTTTCTGACATCAGTCTGAATAAACCTTCTCTTACTGTAAGGCTATTAAAAGTCTTATTGCTACAGAGTAATTCATACCAAGTAACCGATGATATATATTGAATAGAAGGACTCTTATTCAGGTATATCTTGTTGATTGCAAATAAAATGGCGTAACTTTACTTTATAACTGAAATGGTGTGATAAAACTATTTTAGTTTTATTGATGAACGAGATGTCGAGTTTTAACGATAAATAAAAGTGTAAACAAAGTAAAGTCAATGCACTCAAGAGCTCATGACATCATCTGTGGGTAAATATATGTAAAGCAGGGATATGGCTTAACGAGATATTTAATAAAAATATTTTTCGGCAGGGATAGCATGGTTAGTTTCAGCCCTTTCAAAGATTTGGAGATTCAGTTTGGATGTCTCGCTAATGACACCTAAATGGGTTAGATTAAAGCCTATTACCTTGTAAAAAATCAATATATATATATATATATATATATCTGACTAGAAAACCTTCTCAACCGTCGTAATATTGTACGTCCAAGTATTTACTTACTTGCAATTAGAAAGATCAATGGGAAAATACCAGGGTGAAAGTGAAACTTGCACCGAATGGTCCCATGGAGAATTATCATAGAAGCGAGGCATAAACTATTTTTTAACATCTCGATTATACCTAATTGGGCTTAGCGACTCCATCAGAAACCCTAGATAGATTAGCCGCGTAGTATGGCATAAACAATAATCAATCAACTAACTGTCAACGGGCCTCAAAGCGTTTCCATAAGTCGTCTATTGAGCATGGGTTTTATCACCGGGGACCCTCCCTACTCTTGAAGGGATTTAAATAAAGTTCATTAAAGTACGTTATCACGTCATCCCTGAATCTGCAGATTCTATGGCCGTGCTAATTGACTAAAGTCCCCTTATAATGGGTATCCAAAGTCTCACTATGACGTATACAATTAAGCCATGAAGTTTTTTTTTTTGCGAAGACCCATAAAATTCTCGTCGGAATAGTTTTATTTTTTTTTTTTATTATTATTATTAATTTTTTTTTTTTTTTCATTTCTGCTCCGTCGTGAATTAACTAACTAGTTGAAACAACTATGTACGTACATATTGCCAACAAAACAACTCGAATCAATTTCAAAAAAAAAAAATAAATAAATAAATAAAATTTTGTAATCTCATTAATTTGTTTGCTGCGCCACACTGATAGTTCTAATCTCTTAGCTAATGCTTATTAAGTAAATTGGTAATAATTGAGTAAGAGAAGGATTTCTGTAGTGGCCCCAAAACTATTGGTATATAATTGCTTGCACTTGATCAATTCAATAATAAGGCCTCCGTAAAATTGCTTGTTATTTTTTTTTTTTAATAATTGACTGTTGTTATCAGTCCATCTATATTCATAATTTAAAAAAAAAAAAAAAAATATGTTGTTTTTTTTTTGAAATCCAACATCATTATCTTTGAAACGCTTGTTAATACTAATTCTAAAACCTCCTTTCTCCCTGTAAATTAGATTTTTGTGGTACAGAAATGAATGCAATGGTTGTCTAATGTTTTTAAAAATAATATTGAACAAAAATTGATGGTGATCGTTAAGTATTTTACCTCACAATCAACAAACACATCAGAAGAAAGCACTTTGTAATAACAATAAAAGTTTTCCTATCACGGAGGATATCATCGGATTCCGAAATAACTCATCATTTTTTTAAATGAAATAAACAATAGAGTAGTAAAGCCTTGCTGTTGAGTATGAGAAGTGATAGATTATTACTATATCAACAAGTAAATTCAGGGGTGTGTTCAGATGACTCTACAGTTCACACCTCTTCTGCTTACGATTCCTACCCCACGTGATATTTCACTAGTTTTCAATCTTGTTACGTCATATACTTATGTAGTCTCATTGAATTATGCCGTTGCTCTAGATACGAAAGTTTTGTTGATGTCAATAAATCCAACCTTATGTACCATGAACACACAAAGTGACACTTTAAACTACACTAAAAGTTTTTTATTTTTCACCTACCTTTATCCATATTCAGTAAAATTCTTCCGTAGTAAATCACATCTATTAAACATCGCCACATCTCCCTAATTTCATTATTCTGAATTTGCGATTTGACCACATCAGCAAGCAATAAAATATTTATTAAAACTTGAAGTCAAATAATTTAAAAAATCTCTTATTTTAATTATGATTGGATTTATTTAGATTAGCATGAGAATAATGTAGAACCAGGGAGGTGAGGCATAATTAGCCTGACGGGACAGTTCCTTATGTTATAGTTTGAATGGTAGTAGCATCCAGTACAGGCCCTTGTATGAAGCATTGAAAACTCAGTCATCAAGGAATTCCATGCTTATTCACTATTGAAGTTCCACTTAAAATGAGCCAGAATATTTTTGTTAAAATGCCATCGTCAAAGGGTGGATTTGTCTTATTCTGTGGGAATAATGAATGGATGGCATTAATTCGAGCCCGTTCATAGTCCGTTATGATTACTCCAAGCCAATGTAGAATTTGATATTTTACGTAGCTCTCTAGTGTCCAATAGTAATTCTCTTTTTTTTCTTCGACCAAGAATTCAAAAGCTACCCAAAAAGACTTCTGATACCTGTCTATGCCTATTATGTAAAGACGAGGCATCTCTAATTGGTTGGTCTTGTATGTGCAGTCTATTGCTATCACTTCTGGGTTTTTTTGGCCCAATGAAGAGAGTACTTGGAGGCTAGGAGCAAACACTTGAGTTTTCTGTTGTTATATAACTTATATTGATATATCCAATCGCATTGCGCCATACTCTCCATTAGGGCTTGTATCTATGTCCGCCCAAACAGTTCCAAACGCCTATATTTTTGCTAGATTTTTATATATATCTTGGGCTATTGGACGTCTATCTATTGTAGAATTAAGAAAAGTCGATATATTCCGAGGCTTCGTTAAGCTTACATCAAGTGCTGCTATACGTGAAAAATCTATATTATTTAACTTTCGGTGCTGTAGAAAGCTGTAAATATTGGATGTTGGTCCATGGCTATGAGTTTCTTGGCATCAAATAGCGTGATAGATTTAAAGTGTTACGTCGTGTGTTCATGGTACATAAGGTTGAATTTATTGACATCAACAAAACTTTCGTTTTAGGGCAACGGCATGATTCAAAGGGATTGCGTGAGTTTATGACGTACCAATATTGAAAATTAAAACGTCCCTTAATGTACATAGGATTCAATGCTGATCATGTGATGGATCGACAAAATTGAACACAAAATAAACTGAAAATTATAGTAGTAAGAAGCTAGCGGTAATAAATATTTACGGATCCTTGTATGTACTAGTAGAAATTTGAACAAAACTCGGCGGCCCTCAGTGAAGCTTTAATTAAAGTTAGTAATCCCTAAGATACCCTCTACTCCCGTCGTATTGGTATTCTTCAGAACAAATAATCCTCATTCTTCATCTTACAGATAAATTTTTAAGAAATCAATATATAGGCTACCGCTTCATCGGTAATGGAGATGGATTACATTGAAAATCAGAAACTTATTTCTATTGCTGCAACTCAACTTATCAATACCTTTTGATTTTTGCCTCAAATTTTGAGACTTAATACTAATACACGCTCTATTAATCAGTGCATTTATCAAATGTTAATTTAATACTTGTACTTATTTAAAAGCATTTAAATGGACTATTCTTTTAATGAATAGATTAGACTCAACGCAAATGAAAAGAAATTATCAAAGAAAATCATCTATTAAAAAACAACATTAGCTATCGAACAGCATTATTTATTAATAGTTTGATAGAGATTTTTTCTCGTTTGAGTTTTTAACTTATAAAACTTGAGATCAATCTATGTTGAAATTGAAGGAAATCCATATCGCAGATATTAGGAGAGACATGTAGTAGGATATTTATAGAGGACCCATGTATTTAGCTTGGTTCGCTGTCTCTTTCACTGATCAATATCTTTAAGGAGAGTGTGTTCATTGAAAGGTCTTTGTCTGTTTTGAAAGTAAGCCCGAAGAAACTTAATGTTATGGATCGCACGAAATAAGAGCCCAATATCCCTAATCAATCCTAGGACTATTGAATCGATGAGGAAAGTAGTGTATGACGTATCACCAAAGTAGCTCAATAATCATCGTGGTCTTATGAATATGGATCTAGTCAGGATTTGCCGAGCGCACCCAGAGCTTCCATGCTTCTGGAGCAAACCATCAAATTAACATAGAAGCCCATAGACAAAGATAATTTTGTGCATGACTTCACCTATACATCTCATTAGTACAGTCGAAATAAATGTATCTGCTCAGCAAAACGATATGACCAATATTGATTGGATATGAAAGGGTTCATATTGTTTTGGAGGCTAAACATGTGGAGAGCTTCAGTCTTGAGTTTTTGGAATGTTTTTTTTTTTTTGTGTTGCTATTGAGTTTGCACATATATTCTATCGACCAAGTTTGGAAAGGGACTATTATTATTTTAATAGGCTCGGCAGGGGTATGGTAAAAAAGGCACGTTGATAAAATTTAAATTATATTTGTATCCCAATTGGGAACTAATCTTGTCGATCGATCACATGATCAGCACAGAATCTTATGTGCATTAAGGAACCACCAAAACTGATGAGTTATCACGTGGGGTGGGAATTGTACATGTTTTTTTGATGCTCTTCTTTTAAGCGAAATCAATAGATTAAATTAGAGTCGCCAATCGGAATTAATTAGTTTTGCTAAAATGCCAAGAGTTATGAATGCCAAATGCCGATTATTGAATAGCAATTTTCAAAAAAAAGGAAGCAATCTTCAATTTCGCTAATGTACTATGCGGGCTACTTACTATACCCATCTTCATAAAATTACAGATAAAAAGTGCCTATTAAGATATGTAAGAAGCCATAATTGGTCGCAGTGTCTGGCCTTGTAGAAAACATAAAAAAGACATATAAATTTCATCCACTACATTCAGCTCCATCATGTGTTTCTGTCCGCTAGTGCATTTATTTTTCTTAAATATTTCCTAACCATGAAAGTATTGACGTAATGCATCAACATTAATATCAGCTCTCCGATCCTAAGCTTGCATAAAGTATCTACTTTTTGATTTCCTCAGCAAATACCGTGTAGTACATCCTGCCTAAGTTTAAACGCTCGGAAAACGAAAAAAAATTAGCTTTTAGAGGCTTGGTACTTACACGTATTTGTATTTAGGCAGGGTGAACTGTGCTAAGCTCAATAACGAATGTGGGGAACATCCTTATCCTTATTTAAGTCCAAGCGTGAGCTTCCTGTTAGATTCTTCTCTTGTGAGTCTTTGGAAATATACTCATGGATGTGTCAATATTGGATTTATGGGTTTAAAATGAGCGCCTGCATTTGCCTCCAATTAATCTGTCGGTGGAGATAATTTCATGCAAGCAACCAAAATTATGATATTTATGATCATCTTCTCCTCACATCTCAATGATTGTTCTTAAAAAAATAGGACTCATTATTCGAGTTTTGCCTGATTGTTCTCCTCGCCTGCTTGTCATGTTCTGTAATAAGTGTTCTCTCGTATGAATATACTAAATCATACCGTGAATATTTAGTTGTCCATGCCGAATATGAAAAACCTTAAATATTTAGTGGGGCTTGATCATCTGAGCTCTACCGAAAAGATTACTTTTTTTCGATATAGGGTCAAAACATTAAGCATACGAATAGTTTCTAATCAGCATATAAGAGATAGAAGGAAAACTACATAGGATTCAATTTCTTAATGGTTAAGTTCTGCTCTTAGTCATTTATACTGTTCCGTGAACGCCACTCTGACAGCGTATTGAGAATCAAAAATCTGTTAAGGTAGGTCCAGTCATTCAACTTCGATTGAACTACATATACTCCAAACGAATAGAATAAGTGGGTCCACTTTCTTGGATTTGTGATTTCTCCACACGCCGTAAGCCTAAGGCATTTGAATCTCGCGTCATGGTAAAGCACCCCCGATTCTTCAATTCTTTACGAGCTAGCGATATGTCAGCGGGAATTATAAATAAAATAATTAGTAGTTTAATATGAAATAAACAGATAATAATGAAAATTGATTTTCGTGGTAGTTCCGTAGACCAGGAGGATGTCTTGGAAAGGAATGATTCGTTGGGTTTTCTAAGGTGGTAAAGTGCATTGTTCTTTCCATTTATCCCTTTCGCAACGGTTGCTTCTCTGAGAAGTGTTCAGTCGGGATAGACCAATCTATGCTTCATGGGAGTAGCCCCAGATGTCACTATCGACCATGCGCTCGACTCGCTGTAGAATTATAGAATGAGATTATAAATTTTCTTCCTTTTGCCTAAAATTTTGTCTGGGAATTTCCCTGCTCTTAAGCGATCAACCAATAATGCAAAACTTCAAATTATCAAGCTTTATTCATACAGAGCTAAAGTGTGGGCTGACGAGTCTCTGGTGAATTGAATTTCTATATTTCAAGGCAATAGTCCAATATGAATATGCCCGGAAGGTGGAAAAACTCTTGTATATTTATGGAAATTTCGGTATTGATCTTAGCCTGACCACAAGTAAATTTGATATGAATTGGCGGTCTTCGAGGTTAACTCAGGATATGAAGCATGAGATTCTCCCTAAAAAAATTTTTTGTTCCCATGAAAGTCTATCGAAGGTCAAAGTAACTTCGTTAGAGGGCTTGACCATGCTCAAATATCAGACGATTAGATCATCAACACAGATATTTGCCTGAAAGTCGAGAAAAAGGATGTTCAGTCTTGCGAAATCGAAGTGCGCCAAGTATCATGAAAGTACATTGTGAACTCAATTAATATCTAAAAGTTTCTAGTTTGACAGTCAAAATGACAAGTATCTGGCTCTGAGGGGGGTTTTTTTTCTCACGTTGTACTCGTCCAAAAGATAAAAGGGGGTTAGATTTTACAAGGAGTGTTCTGACGCGAATAAGCTCGCAGGATTTATGCAGTCAAAGGTGAAGAAAACGGAAGGCATTGTACACGTGATTGGCTTTCACGTTAAGCAGATGGCCGCTTTACCCGAGATAGGATCGTAGATTCTAAATGTGACTTTTCTAAAAGCTTAATTTAGATAGTTGCTTAATAGGGTCAATATTTTTCCGATACTTGACACTAAATCTATAAAAGTTTGAGGTAAGAATCAAAGAGCCTGTCAATGGTCTCTAATTCTCGGTAATGATGTGAAGCAGATTTTGTGATTAGGAAAAAACTAAATATCTACTTACTATAACATCATGTAGCTACCTACCTTGCCCCCAGTCACCACCTCTGGAAAGCCCGGCAAAATAAGAGTGCCGAAATTCGACTGTCCATACTCTCTTACCCCCTTCCTAGCTTACATAATTATGGAATAGTGCAAAGCGTACTCGCACTGTTGCGCTAAAAATCAACACGGCCGCCATTCTGTAATTAGGAATTTAGTAATTAGCAATTAACTTTGTCCATAAATGGCTAGTGCTATTCTTATTGTTTCTTCTTGACCTAAATAGGAAGCATATTTCTCGCTTAAGGGAGGCTAGATCCACGCAGATCTAACGGGGATCTTAAGGTTTATGTGTGTTTGTATGCACTTGGCTGAAATTTACGAAAACACCAAATTTGGTTCCATCCACCTGGTACAAGCTATAGGCTGATGAAAGAGCGCTAAACATTCCCAGTGCCGACCGGCTGCTCCTTTTCTCCATTTTTCGGCTTAGTCCGCCGAACAGTGCCAGTATTGCTAATGCAGCCAGAGACGTATCCCTTTCTGTCAAAGCTATCCACTACGTTCGGGGTCTTGAGCTAGCGCTGGCACTAGCACACTAAGCAATTTCCTGGAATAAAGAAAGGCCCAAGAGAAATGCAGGGTACATCACAGCAAGGTATTTGCCTCTAGCCACGCTTGCTAGTCTAGTGATCGTCACGGGTCTTTGTACAGAATTGAGTATGCACAACCAGGTCCTTGGGCTTAAACACAGCTATTAAGTGGGGAAGCATATAACCCCCCAGAGACAGCAAATCTCGTTTGCCTTTTAGTACTTGACTGTTGAATGCCTTCTTCGAACGGCTCTGTTCACCATTCCATTTTTATCAATCACCCAAAAAATGGCATCATCCGGCTCGGAAAAGCAAGATCCAGTCGATTTTTCACTCTCAAACGATGATAGTGAATCTGCAGCTCGTCGTCAAGCTGAGTGTGATGAGCTTCACCGACAGTTCCAATCAGCTGGCATTAAGTTAAGTCGTGATCTTTTGGAGAAAATTTATCTACCTCCCCAAAGTTCTACTCCATATCGTCCAGTTGCTACAACTTCGTACGATGCGAAAGACTTTCGCAAAGGTCTTGGTACACCTGCACCTGTGTAAGTAGATAAAAAAAAAAGACCACTAGCATTGGCTGACTTGGAAAAGAGCTCTCGTGGGTTTTCTTATCTGTCTCTCTCCTTTAGCCTGTGATCTAATGGGCTGGAGGGGAGCTGGAGGAAACGGAGCCGCAGGAATGTAAGATTTATTAGAACACAGAAAAAAAAATATTTAATTGACATAACTCTAGGGGCTCATACTTCTTTTTTGGAGGACTGCTTATGATACTCGGTGGGCTACTCGAATTTATAGTGGGAAAGACATTTTCTTTCGTAGTATTTTGCTCATTTGGAGGCTTCTGGCTCACAATCGGGACCACTCTTCAACCATTCTACAACGTTGGTGCTGCCTACGCAATCGCTCCTAATACTACTTCCCTCGAACAGGGGTTCGCAACGGTTGGATTCACTGCCTCATACGGATTCTTCCAGGTCTTTATGGCTGTGCTATGCTTTATCTATTTCATATGTTCATTCCGCACCAATATTGTCAATGTGTTCCTCTTCTTCTTCCTAACAATAGCATTCTGTCTATTAGCTGCTGTCAACTGGGTATACGCCGAAATCTTTGCTGGGGATAAAACACAAATCCACAAAGTACATCAAATACAGGTTGCGGCTGGCGCCTTTCTCTTCATGACATGTATAGTAGGCTGGTACTCATTTTTCGCCATTATGTTGAAAATAATGGATTTTCCCTTTCAAATTCCAATAGGAGAACTGAATGGCTTAATACAAAGCCGTACTGAAAGGACGAAGAATAAATCAAATATCGCTTAAGAAGCACCTTTTTGGTGAATGAAGGTCAATATTGTTTAAAGCGCCTAGAATCTTTTCTGCTAGGCTGCCATCGACTTGGTTATATGTGAGTCAACATTGTTGAAATACTTGTTAATGATGCTAATATTATTGCGCAGTAATGTTCTGTCTGTAATGTCATCACATGATTTCAGATTTTCTATCTAAAAAATATTTTTTCAATTTATAATTTAGGGTCAAGTTTGGGCTTTCACTTCTATCTTTTATTAGATGTTATATATGTAGGGGGTGAAATTGAGATTATAAAACAGGTGTTATCCAATGGATTAATTAAAATATCACGAAACACAATCAATCTTCGCAAAAATGAATACGTGATTGCTATTATTTTCAATCTACGTTTGTATCCTATGATCCTTCAAAGGCTCTGTTGGTACTAAGCCTTTAATATTTCATAGAGATAAAAGCTAGCTACTGGCGCAAAAAGAGCTCGACATAAAACAACAAAATTCTTTCACTCTACTTCATGTGATTACTAACACTGATATACAATTATATGTTTTATCTATATACTCAAAGTAGTTCATACTTCGAAATTGGGAAATGTCTATAATTTGATGGGATTTGTGATTCGCCTCTCGAGAGCAATAGGGTTTTTCTGAACATAGCTCATGCCATACGTTTATGAAAGCTATTCTCTGTTCACTCCCCTTCCAACTTACGTATTTTGATTTAGTGATACATTAAATTGATAGGAAAACGGTATCGCAACAACTATTACCCTGCCAATACTGCATGAAAATAATCCAACTCTAAAAAACTAAATTAGAAATGCATCTATCTATGCAGCACAGATATGTCACATCAGCAAAATTTCCTAATGCGTCACATATAAGCAGCGAACCCAGAATTTGTTAAACATGATGCCAATAAATTATAGAAATCGAACGTTTCCACTGTTCGTTATCCCTTCTATTTTTTTTTTTTTCGCTACATTTATATATCAAGTCAATCGAATGAAATCAATCATTATGTCTAATTACTTTAATTTTTGCCTTGTAAAATTGTTTGAACATGTATGAAGATTACAATAGGTTATGAGAAACTTGGCGCTTCCATCTGTTCACATTCACAATATATTTCTCAAAGCCTCTAAATAATAGGGGTAGAGCTCATTGCACTTCAAACTTAAATTTCTTTGATCATTTTCATCAAAATCCTTTCATCTCAATTATTCCTTTTATCAATTCAATCATGGGAAAGTAAAGAAGCACAATCCTCACAGGTCGTGAATTTTTTTTTTTTTCAAATTTATGGTAGGGTAATCTCGAAGTTGAGCTAGCCGCTATAAGACTGATAAAAAAGGTATATGAGAGTAGGGTGTTGCATTTTATCCAGTGTTACTAGATACCCGATCCAAACTTGAAAAAAATAAAAGCTTTGAGGTAAATTTGTAGGCTACAGTAAAGATACTCCCAAGGTTTTCCAAATTTAGAATCACGAGAAATTTACTTCATGAAGTCCAATCAGTTGACTTCGACGAAAAATGTTTTCATTCAGCTAAAGAACCTATACCATTATAATGTCCTAACATGGTGAATAATTGCGAAAGAAGATTCAGATGATGATGTCGTTAATATATCGAAAATTTATCAGTTACACGAATCTGATAATTATCAAGACTTTATCTTCCTTCCATTCATGGATATTGCTTCAATAATTATTACCCATTTAGTTGTATGTGGTACTTGTTTGTCTAAGTTCCAAATATCCTCATCTTTGATTTGGTACATTTGCTTCACCTGACTGAAGATTTCATAAAATTTTTCTATCGCTTCATATGTTGCACCTTCTACGCGAGCATGATCAAGATCGAGGCCATTGTTGTCTGTATTGATGGATTACGTTTGAAAATTTTCCTGGTGCACTGACAACTATGAGGTTTGTTGTCTCCTTGAATTTTAAGAATCTTTATTGTCATTTCGCCCACTTGAAAATGGCCAGATGGATTCTTCAATGTTGGTTATCCAGTCATCTGTATATTGCTCCTGAACTAGTCACAGGCGCTGTTGGTCGATCTTACTCAATGAAGTAGGTTGACCCAACATACGATGTCTGAGCTTGGCGCGATAGCAAAAATCGCATTTATACACACTCGCCATGTCGAGGAGGGTGGTGGTGGACGAAAAACGACGGGGTGATGACGATTTTTTGGTGATAGAAGCTCGGACTATCCGTACATTTTGATGGTACCACGAGTCCGATCAGCTACCTGCCGACCACTTTCGCTTAAATTATGCACCTAAGCCAATTTGTAAGTGATCATCCGTGAGACGTGATAGAATTATAATTCAAATGGTGCAATATTATCAACTTAACAAATATCAATTGTCCCCGATTTTATAAACGTTCATGGTTAGCCCAAAAAAATTCGACCCACTTACCACCTACTGACCAGCACTAACCTTTAATAAAGCAATTTTATGAAACCTTCAATGACGTAAAGCAAAGGTACGAAATCCAAGATGAAGATATTTGGAATGTAGACGAGCAAGGGATGGCACTTGGTGTCTGTTCAAACTCGACAGTTCTAGCTCCAGTCACCATGAAGAAGGCGTACAAGAAAGCACCCCAAACTCGTGAATGGGTGACTGTTCTTGAAGCGATATCCATGAATGGAAGGAAAATACGCCCACTGGTTATTTTTAAAGGCGAAAATCTTCAGAGCTCATGGTTTGAGGAAAAGACTCCTAACTATGTTTACACCACGTCTTCAAATGGTTGGATAAGCAACGGAATTGGAAAAAATTGGTCACGAAATGTATTTGTTCCAGAATTAACACCTTCTGTGCTATTGCGATGGAGACTATTACTTATTGATGGGCATGGAAGTCATGATAACGTTGACTTCCTATGAGAGTGTAAATAAAATCGGGTGCACGTTGTCTTTGAACCGCCTCATACATCTCGTACTCTCCAGCCCTTAAATTTAACTTGTTTCTCGCCTCTAAAGTCTCAGTATCGTGATATCTTGGACAACTTCGCTTCTATAAGTGACGGTGCGCCATTAAAGAAACGGAATTTTTTATCTTGCTATCATGAAGCGAGAAGTTTTCGTCTTACAGACTCTCAAATTTGAGCTGGATGGGAAGCTGCAGGTCTCAAACCATGGAATCCTCAAGAAGGACTTGGAAGTAAATTTACCCCAAAACCCATACCTCCACCAAGTATACCAAAACGTCCTTGAGAATCCTTTGATCCTGAAATGACGCCAACAAAAAAAATCCGTGCCCAATTCGTACGCTGCTTAGTGAAGGCCCCGATTCTGAATGAAGTTTAGTGCTGGTCGGCAGGTGGCTAGCTGATCGGACTCGTGGTACTGTGCCTTCTAACTTAATATAGACTTGGGACTCAAAGCACGACTACAATTGGTATTATAGTATGCCTGTTAAGTTCTTGAAGTCTAGTTAAGTTGTCTATTCTCTTTCATGTACGTAGGCTACTAATAATGCTAAATGCCACTTCAGATTACATAATAAAATACACAGATGTCTTAGTCATAAATGGTAACGTGAGTTAGTGGTGATATGGATACACACCATTTCCCCCTCTCTGATACATCATTCATTACGACAATGTTCCCAGGGTGTAATGCATCTGTTAACTTGCGTCTATCCTTTTCTATTAATGACTTATTACCATACCATAATGATCTAACAGGATGACCATCACGAACATATGCTGGAAATAGTTGTTGTCCATAATATTCATTCTAGAGGGTGAATCTTCCTGGAGTACGCAAAATATATCCATTTTGTGAATTGGCATCAGCAACTATGAAGGGACCGTCATAGAACGGTTCTCCTTTGTGATCTCTTTTCTTTTGACGAAGAACCCAATCACCCTTGCCGTAGATTCTAAGCCTGGCTTTCTTTTCTTGCAAATAAGAACGAATTTCGTCTCTTGCTGCTTTTCCTGTTGCAACATTCAAACGTAAATTTTCAATCTTAGGGTTATATAATTTCACTAGGTCTAAAGCAAATGCGGTTTCTTCTGCAGGGGTTAGTTCTCGTAAGTAAAGGCTTGCAGGTTCTTCGTGGGAAACTCCAAAAGCCAAGAATATTGGAGAATATCCCGTTGAATTGGGGCGTCGGTTATACGTGTCTAATGATTGCTCTAAAATCTATTGATTACTACGTAATTGATTGTTAGAAGATATGGCGTAGAATATAGTTTTTATAATGCCATTGAATCTTTCAACTTTTCCGTTTTTTGAGGACGGTACGGCTTAGTAACACATTGCTCTATTGATTTTTCCTTACAGAGAGAGACCGTTTCCTTGCTTAAGAAAGCTTGACCATTATCAGTTACTAGCTGCTCAATACCGAAAAGTATCCAAGTTTGACTCATAAGCATAGTACAAGAAGCAGTATTTGCAGATTGTGTCAACAATGCCATGCCATATGATGTTGAATGATCAATCGCAGTACAAAGATATGTAGATTGACCATTGCGACGTATTGGTCCAGTATGGTCCATTCCCCATCTTGTGAATGGAGCTGGAGTTTGAACTGGTCTTAAAATATCTTGCTCGTGTATATTTATAGGTTTTGTCATGAGTTGACAACGAGCACACAATTTAAATGCCTCTTGCGCCGCTAAGATTATATCTGGGTGCCATAAAAGTTTTCTAGCTTCCCTTATTAAACTACCTATTGAACAATGTGCACTTTCTTCATGTAATTTACTTAAAATTTTCACTAGTTTAACATAATGGTGGATTTTTAAAAATTTACTATCAATTACCCGATAATTTGATCCATTGTGGGTGTTAAAACTTTTGTGAACCCAATTACTAGTTAGATATGATGGTAGCGCGATACCGTGTTGTAAAAACTCTGCAATTGCTTGTAAGTCAATCCAAGATAATCTCTCTGCATCTTGTAACACATTTTCTTTCCCAGTTGTAGCATCATCATGGACTGGATCGTATCTCGAGATCGGGAATGCCGTTATATCATTTGGCGGCCGTGATAGCCAATCCGCCAAATGATTAGATTTTCCTCTTTTCTACACAATTATTGGATCAAAATGCTCTATAACATCTATGAATCTTTGCATTCGTCGTGGTAATTTTGTTTTTTTACGTATACCAGCTAAGCTTTCGTGGTCTGTTCTTATGATTATTTCACATCCCTCAATCCAATCTTGCCAAGTTTGAAGGACTTGAACTATACCCAACGCTTCGCGTTCCTGTGAAGAATAACGCTGTTTGGTTGGACTAAGCTTTCGGCTTGTATATGCAACTGGATTTAAAAATGCACCATCCATAGATGGTTGTAATACGGTCAAACGCAATTTTGGCGATAAAGGAACATTTGGCTGAAGTAAAACCCCATCCGTATATCTATCTGATGCATCAAAATCAAGAATTACTGGCAGATGCCGGTCCATTGGTTTTAAAACAGGTGTTGTAATCAAAGCATTGCGGGTCTTCTTCCATGCTGTAACTTGTTCCTCATTTATGGTTACATGAACATTTTTTCCTTTTATGGATGTTAATTCATACAGTAGGCCCGCTACTTTGCTGAAAACATTTACATAATCCCGAAAATAATTACAGGAGTGAAGAAAAGCGCGAACTTCTGTAACAGTTTTTGGCATTGGCCTATCTAGAGTTGCTTGAATCTTGGATGGATCAACTTGGATGCCGTTTTTGTCTATGATGTGCCCAAGAAAACGAGTTTGTGTGACAAACCAAACACACTTTCGTGGGTTCAATCTATAACCACACAATTCCAAGCGTTCCATCACTAGAGAAGCATTTTTGGTTGTTTCTTGTATGGTATTTCCCCATGTTATTACGTCATCTATCATATTAGCTGTAATATTGCTTATTGGTTGCAAACACTCGTCCATTGCGTTTTGAAAATTTGCAGGAGCATTGGTCAATCCAAAAGGCATAACTTTGAATAAATATTGACCCTGAGGAGTAACAAACGAGCAGATTCTTTGTGCTCTGTCAGTGAGTTCTATTTGATAGAAACCTGATTTTAGATCGAGCTTTACACAAAATTGGTGACCTGCGGCTTTCCGGATTTCATCTTGGACTAGTGGTAACGAGTAAGCAGATTTCTCTGTGTGAGCGTTAATATGTCGAAAATCTATCACCATTCGTCCTTTTGGTTTGCCATCATTAGGAACGAGTATGGCTCGACTTGAAAGAGGGCTTTGGCCACTATATAAAATGCCCTCTTTTATACCTGCATTGATAAATTCTTTAATAAGATCTGTATCTCTGGGCGAATATCGTGCAGGAGCTGACTTTAACCCATCAGTTTTAGATAAAATTATATCGTGTTTAATTCCAGTTGCGCGTGTTGCGCTGCCTGCAATTTGCTTTTCATAGAATAAACACGAAAATTTAGATTTGAGAAAGGAAATACTATGTTCAATATTTTGTTTTTGTAATTTGGAAATTTGGGGTGGAGGGTGTAGGATAAGATTTTGTGGAAGTGATATTTCGGTGGCGATTCTTTCTGATTCAGTTGGAACATTTTTAGTGGCCCAAGTTGTGACATATTTTGGGTCTATATCCTTTAAGGCAATTGGAGTAAGGACTGGCGAGCCGGTTAACTTTGTTAGCTGTATAGTATCTGAATAAGGAACGCATAGGACACCTAAATGATATAAAATAGATCTTCTAATTGTTACAGGAGCAGGAAATGTACCATCTGGTACGACTCCGCAGATTAGCTCCGTAGATGATTGTGGAGTGAATTCAACTGAAATGCTACAGTCGTAGCTTACAATAGGACCCAGTTTTCCAGAAACTCCTTTCAGTTGGACTGGCGTTTTTGATAATGAAATATTTGTTGAATGAAGGTTGGACAAAATAGAAGAAACAGCATAACAACTAGCAGTGCCCCCATCAAAAAATGCAAAACTTCTAGCGCCGTTAATTTTGCAGGAAAAAAATCGATGATGTTCTGAGACACGTTCTCTTGAAAAAAATGAAAAATTATTTGTTATATTCTGGGCATTAATTTTTTATATTGATGATTAAAGAAAGGTTGGTTCTGCTGGCTCACAACGTAAACGTCGGAAACGCTGCTGCCATGTAGTCACTCCTCATCATTACTGTTATAGTATCTGATATCGGTTCGATTTCTTGACAGTCATCCGAATTCCATTGTTCAACAACTTCGCCTAAATTCGACTGGACAGCTTGATTTGCATAAACAGATGCTGCCTTGTTTAGTCTAGGAGGTAGGGGAGGTGGTGGTCTTTTACAAATTTTTGGATTAATTTTGTGATTTTGGGAGTTGATAAAATTTGGATTTTTTTATTAGTGATTGATGTTGTTTTTAGTGAGAAACTTGCGCTTTGAAGGTACCCTAAATTTCTTGTTTGGACGAGTTTTGATTATCAAAAGGCTTTACCTTTCTACGAGTACAGTCTGAACTATAATGGCCTATAATGATGTCTTAGTCATAAATGGTAACGTGAGTTAGTAGTGATATCGATACACAGTACCTCAACTTATTAAATTATATAAGTCCAAGAACCTACTATCCGTCCTACCCTATGTCGGCCAACGTGCATTAGCTCCACTATTTTAGTTAGTTTATGTTAGATCGCCCAAACAATAGAAATCCTCCTAATCATGCCAAATACATTTCAGAGGGTAATTTTATAAAATAACTAATTCATTAACGCTTTACTCGATTGTGAGTATACATATGACTTCCCACTTTGAACCTGAAAATCTGAACTGAATCTCGTCCTGACCCCTCGTCGGCCAGCGCTTTACCCGGTTAAGAATAAATGCATGTGACTTTCCTAATTGATTTTGTACTGGCTCCAGGAGCGTTTCATTTATTGGCACTTAGATGTACTGTTTCATATTCGAAAAATATATTTCCTAGAGAGAGAGGTATATATTCGAACTCTCACGTCAAATAGAGATAAATAAGAGTAGTATTAAACCTTTCAAATTTCTATCTAAATTTATGTTGTATTTTATATTTTATTAAAACTAGCTGTAAACTTAGAGAAGATTTCCCTTTGAATATCCGAATTCCTGTCCAGGATAAGTCAATTTATTTCTGGCAAGAAGTTTTAAAAGTCAGTTATATTTTTTAATTGAGAGATTCGGTAAGTTAAATCTGATGGCTGAGAACAATCAAATTAACAAAGGCTCACATTTAAAAACAATGAGAACTTAAATATCAGCATCTTGATAACATAAAAAGAGATACGATATTGAGAATAAGGAAGTAGCAATCATTGAAAAATGGCTGGTTGGTTTGTAGATGTTCGAATTCGACTGTAATTGCCCAAATTACTATGAAGGCGCACAAAAAGGCACAGCAAACACGCGAATGGGTCACCGTAATTGAGTCATTATCTATAAGCGGGAGAAAGATCTATCCACCAGATATCTTTTAGGGTAATGAAATACAAAGCTGATGGTTCGAGGAGAAAACCCCTGATTTCATGTTTATAACATCTTCGAATGGATGGATTAATACCGAAATTTAATTAAACTAGCTGCAGAGCATGAGACGTAAAAGGCGGTTCAAATACAACGTGTTTTCGATGTTGTTTGTATTCCCATTAAAAGTCAGCGTTGTCATAACTTCCATATCCATCAAGATATAAAAGTCTTCAATGTGAGGGTACCAATAGGGATATCCCAGGAATAAATGTTTCTCGAGGCTAGATTAATCCAATTTCGTTACTAGTCCATCTATTTGAAGATGTTGTGTGGATGAAATCAGGGGTTTTCTCCTCAAACCATGAGCTTCGTGATTCCTTACCCTTAAAGATAACTGGTGGATAGATTTTTCTCCCGTTTATGGATATTGACTCAGTTACGGTAACCCATTCGCGTGTTTGCAGTGCTCTTTTATGCGCCTTCTTTATAGTAATTGGGGAAATTACAATCGAGTTTGAGCAAATACCCAGTTGCATTCCTACTTCATCGACATTCCAGACATCCTCGTCTTCAATCTCAAATCTTTGCTTGACCTCATAGAAAGGGTTATAATGTTTGCTTATTGCTTCATATGAAGCCCACTCAATCCGAGCGTTTTCAAGAGGACTGACTAAAGTCGTATGAACAGAAGGATTACACTTAAGAAATTTTCTAACCCATTGATGATCAAGAGGAGCGCCATCCCCTTGAGATTGTAAAATCTTTTGTGCCATCTCCCAGACTCGTACATGAATAGGTGGGTTTTTGGCTGCTGCAAGATCTGAAATCCAGTTGACCAAGTACTATTCCTGGCCAAGAGATAAATAAGCGTTGGCGATGTGAAAGGCTGGAAACCTTAAGACGCTTATTGACATGATCTTTCAATTTTGAATAAGGAAAAACGAACGAGTTCTCTGCGGCTCTAATCGTGGGATAATTTCCCGCACGTTACTCCAACACGGCTTAGGCAAGGCTTTCTTGAGAATGAGACTTTTTTTCTATTTTGAAATTTTTTAGTTGAGATAATGAAACGTGTTGGTGATTTCGATAGGTATGATTTGAAGATTTTTTGATGGGTAGTTTGTATTTGATGGCTTCAATTTAATGTTAGAACTGTTAAATTAGATGAAATTGTTCTTGAAGATGTCAATCGTTGACCAACTAGGTATCAGGACGAGATTTGTTTGAGATTTTCGAGTTCAAATTGGGAAGTAACATGGGTTGATTCTCAATCGGGCAAAACGATGATGGATGGAGTTAACGTTGGTGCTAGGGAATTTGAGCTGCTGAGTTTATATAACCAGACCCTTTAGATTTTAAAATATTCTTTAAATGTGGACAGGGTAGTTCAAATTAGGCTGGTAACAAAAACTTATGCACGTTGGCCGACGTAGGGTAGGACGGATAGTATTTTTTATTATTTTTTACTTACTATTTAACGTTTAACTACAAGTTTCGCGTGATCAAACCGCTAAACTCTTATCCTATCTAGGGACATATGACGCTAGAGCCGGAGCTCTAGGACGATAGGCTTATCTAAGCAAATACATATATGTTGTGAGGCGTTGTGTGAAACAGCCAGCACTTAATAATAGTTTAAGAAAGGCCAATAACCACCGTCAGTGGATGGCCTCAAAACTCTTTAGAGGGTTTTCCCAAATTTTAGATAGAACAATATAACATAATGGCCAAATATCACGTAAAATAAAACAGAACTATACTCTTATCGATTACAAATGTTTACGAAAAAATCAGCTTTTTCAAGCCATTCGTATAGTATGACGGCACCTTTAGAGGTTCCGAGCAAAGAAGGAATAAGGGAGCTAATAGGTCCAGAAGGGCGGCCTTTTCGGCGACGCAATATTCTGCAAAAGAAAAAATGAAGCGGTGCCTTAGGTGATCCGCATTTACAATATAGATTGGCGGCGTGGTGATTGAAACGTGTATGATAGGCAGCAAAATATCCATGTCCAGTTCTAGTAGCAATAAGGCGTCCTAGTAGTTTTCGGCTCAGCTGAAGCTCCTTGGGTGGAAGAGGGGCAGAATTGATTTCGGGCTGGGTGTACCTATCAGGAGCGTTGTCTTGCCACCAGATATTTCTTTGGTATTCCATTCTCATTTTTTGCCATCGTCGCAATGAAGCTAACGAATATTTTTGTTGTGACTCGTTGTAGGTCATAGCCGCACCTATTTTAGCCTTAAGGTCTGCTAGTTCATTACCATAAATTACAGAATGACTAGGCACCCAGCGTATTTTTATCTCGCCCTCGGGGATATGTGGAAGTCTGATTCTTTCTTTCCATAGTTTAATAGTTTCCAAGGCCTCTAATTACGTTGTTTGGGAAGACAATACGGGGATCTTTGAGAGTAATTTTCTCGCTACACTATAGTTATCTATGAAAACTCATAGATCTTTTGAAAAGCGATTTGATGGGAGTGAAATTGCATATTTGATTCCCTGGAGTGCTGCATGGACCTCAGCATCCTCAACTTCGCATACTCTACCTAGGGGGGAGGCGCCTGAATCATTTTGACGACCCAGCTGGAATATTACAAAACCAGCTCCTGCGTTTCCATCAGGTAGTTTCGACCCATCACTATAGACCATTATATCATTTTTTGGAGGTGTATTTAGGAATTCCAGGAAAATACGAGATCTTGACTCAGGAGAAGATTTTTCTCTAGTAGAAGGGAAGATAGAGTTATTTTGTAGATCTTCTTTTTCCCACGGAGGGTAAGTCAAGGAATTTATTTGTTCTGACAATGGCAAAGAATCTAAGGACCTTGCAAATCGTGACAATGTTTTACTAAGAGGCAGCTTTGATGCACGGCAGTATAGTGGGTGACGATCATCAAGGCGACGGGTTCGGACGGCAGCTCTTCTTACTATATTATCAAGAGAAATTTCTGCTGGGTTTAGTCCAGACTCCCTTAGGAGAGCCTGGGTCGGGGTGGTGCGGTAAACGGGGAGAATCGCTCTAGCAGCTGTTGTATAAACTTTATTTAGGGCATTTATATGATTGCCGACTCTATTACTTATTAATTTTGAGTTTTTATTTCTAGTTTTTCCTGGCCACCAAGTCTCAGCCGCAAAGTGTGCTACAGGTAGGACGCATGATAGTACAGCCTGCCTAGAGAAAATCGGAGGGGTTCCTCTTGTTGTATTTCCAAGATAGCGAAGAGCGTTTGCAACGTTTATAGCTTTAGAAGCTTGGATTAACGCATGGCTCTTGAACGTTAGTTTCCTATCAAAATGTACTCCCAGCCATTTTAAATATGGCCTATTAATATTTTCGGAAATTACAAAGCTACTTGTATGTACCTGTGGGCTGTTTCCTTTATCTTTGTGTCTTCTAGTAAAATGCATTAGTTCAGACTTTTGGGATCAAAAATTACGCCTTCATTCTTGCCCCAAGTCAATGCTTCATTGATAGTCTCTTGAATTTTGGTCGAATTTAGTTCAAGTGAGGTGGAAATCTTAAGAATAGCCACATCATCGGCATACCCAAATGCTTTTTTTGAGACCTTTCAAGCGGAAGAGGGGAAAAATATAAAGCATAAATAAGATTGGAGAAATCGGGGAGCCCTGTGGTAGGCCGCAGTTTATTGATTGAGGAGGGCCAGTTTCGCCGTCTAACCGGATCGAAACAGTACGTTCCGTTGCGAAAGAACCAATCCAATCGCAAAGCTGTTTTGGCCACCCTTGTTCTCGTAATCNTATTGATTGAGGAGGGCCAGTTTCGCCGTCTAACCGGATCGAAACAGTACGTTCCGTTGCGAAAGAACCAATCCAATCGCAAAGCTGTTTTGGCCACCCTTGTTCTCGTAATCAATTTACAAGTCTTCTAGGGAGTATTGCATCAAATGCTCCTTTTATATCAAGAGTAGCGACAGATGCTGTCTGTCCTTTGTTCAGAGCATTCTCTATATCATGTACCAGACAAGTAGTTAAGTCTACTGATGAGCGAAGTGGTAGGTAGAGCACTAAACTGTTGCCGAGCAAGAATTTTGAACTTAAAGGAGATCCATGATATGCGTCTCGCGACAAGTCTTTCTAGACCTTTACCAAAGACTGAATGCAAGGCTATAGGTCTATAAGAGCTAGGAGTAGTCATATCTGCCTTATTTGTTTGTTTGTTTGTTTGTTTATATTTAACGTCTATCTACGGCCGAAGCCCTATATACAAGTACCCTGATGGGACAAAAGACGCTAAGGCTTACTGACTTAGATGGCGCAGGCATCTACCATCCAAACCAAGATAGTAGTTGCCTAATTTATTTTACATGACGGGTGTTTGTCCCTAGACCATTAACA